>JANBPO010006859.1:16804952-16976923 GCA_024336825.1 Amorphophallus titanum
TAAACCTACACAGTTTTCGAAGCTCATCCAGAGAATATAAAATGTACACGTAAACCTCCAAAAATATGCTTTTTGAGGTCTAGAGGAAGATTCTTAGGTCAAAGGTTGTAGCGCCCGTGTCTTAATGGATCCATAGTGGTTCGGACCCGGATCCGATTCTGTCAGTTCTGTCGATTTTTACGAATTTTTTAACTATTTTCTCACATTTTTCTGAGAGATTATTCGGTTGAGGAAGGTGGCGATGATGAGAGTGGAGAAGGTAAAGGGGGTGATGTGGTTGAGGATGTGGCAGGCTGTGGCGCTCTTCGACGTATCATTTAACAGGTCGAGGGGCCTTGGGGACAGGTGTGGTGGTGGAAAAGGAGGGTGCAAGTGGGGTATTTTCCTGAGCAGAGGCTTGGATGGGTGTCAAGGATGGGACAGAAGAAGAAGTGGGTGATGGAGTAGGTGTTTCATGAACTATAGAATCACCAGGGTGCCCCTGGTCTTGGAACGAAGCAAGCTATTTAGGCGGCGCTTCCTGCTACTGCTGCTGTTTGCTGCAGAGATCCAAAATAGCTTGATGCATGACAGCCCAGTCAATCCTCTTATCATCTTCTAGACCATAAACGAATTCCCGGAACTCAGGACAGTCTTCAACCAGATGCCCCTGTTGACAATGAAACTCACAGAAAGGGAGCAAACTTCCGATCGTGTGTTGGCGAGGCAAAGCAGAGGGAGTTGCACTGCCTGGGTGGCCATCAAGGCCCTGAACACATCTGTAAAGGATTCTGACAACGGAGGGTAAAGAGCCTACTTTGGGCAGGGTGGATGCTGAGGGGTGTGGAAAGGTAACGGAAATGACAGTGGAGGTTACGCAGGCAATGGGAGTTGCATAGGTAAAGGCGAAGGACTAGGGAGTAGACTAGGTGGAGGCGCATATGGGGTGTGAATGTAGTGAGCAGCATCCACCTGTTCTGGGTGTGGAATCCCCTTAATTGGAGGCGGGGAGGATTGACTATGGAAGGCGGTAGGTTGGTGTGCGGAAGGTTGATATATAGGGGTAGGTGAGTAAGTAAGGGTGGAAGGCTGACTTGTGGAGGGATATGTGGGGGAAGGCTAACTCGTGGGGGATGGCGGATAGAAGGCATATGCGGGAGGTGAAGGTGGTGGAGACATAGGGTCAAGGGGTTTTAGTAGTTGTTGGCAGATGAAGCGGGCTCGGCTATAAAGCTATTGCCAAGATGTGATATCATTGAGGGCCAAGATACACCTAAGCTCAGGCATAGTGTTAGAAATAACCATCTTGATCTGCTCTCCCTCTGGAATGTACCCCGGGACTTGAGTGGCCAGGCAACGCCAGCGGTCAGCGAAGTTCGAGAACTCCTCATTGGGCTTCATTTATGTCCAATTAAAACTCTCAATGACTTTACACAGCGGAACTAAACATAGACTAGCTAATTGCAAACTTTTGTACTAAGTGGACTAAGCCTCACAATGTGTTGGTGAAGGATTTGAGTGTGATGTAGTACAGTGCACAACAATTAGAATTATATGTGTGTGAACATCAATAACATGTTGCAATGCATGTGCACATCGAACAACCAATTAGTGTGCAGTGTGTAGACTGTACCTGTGAATGAGGCAGAAGATAAGGAAACAATCGTACAATTCAAACCACAAGGCACAGTGATTTTTAAAGTGATTTGGGACCACGACAAGCTCCCTACGTCCACCCCTCACCAATTGGTAAGGCTTTCACACGCTAAAAAAAATAGCACGGGGATAACTCCCCAACAAGAAGCAAGGCTCCACAACACGCAGGGCAAGCCTGCACACACACAGGGACACACCCCAACACACACACGTAGGCAAGATCCTGCATAAACATGGAGATGAACCCTAGACCGCCCTAGATCTGAAATCCAGCAGCACACACGCATACACAAACAAGCACTCAAGCACCTTGAGCCTGTGCAATCATTGCACAGATACACACACAAACACGATGTTCAAAATTCTGAGCGAAGGAGCAGATAGAGATGATTGCTAATAAGAATAAAATGACTTAGAAAGGAAACTCTCAAAATCAAAAGTGAATCCTCTGATCAGTAGCAGGCGAGCTTCTCCTTCATTCACTCGCCTTCCTTCTTCTCTTATTCTTCAACAGATGATGCTTCCTCTTCGCAATCTCTCTATAGCTTCCTCTTCTTCTTCTTCTTCTCTCTTCTTCTGGACGAGCTCAGCAATTCTTCAAATTTATCCTTCCTAGCAAATTCCCTTTGATCTGATTACAATAGCTTTGGACGACTTTCTCTGGTTCAGCACAAGCTTTTCATCTTGCTCACTCGTTCTTCTCAGCTCTATTCTTTCTCTCTTGATCTTTCCTCGCTCTCACACTTGCAGCTCTTCACAGCCTACACTCGAATTCTTCCTTTCTGAATTCTCCCATCTTCTCTATCTCTTTTCTTCTTCTTCTATTCTCTTTGGAGGACGAAAGTTCTATTATATGGAGTAGAGAAAGTGAATTTTTGAAAATATTTTTTTTTGAAAATAACTCCGCTCTCTTGAGTTTCACCCGGGTTGGTTCCCTCTTTTCTCTTTTAACCTTCACCGGGAAAGGAGATGTCTCGCGACAACCACCACACGAACTCATTCTCAGGGCGTGATATAACTTTAGATGTTTCCCATTTAGCAGAGGGAAATGGTTCTCTCCTTTGTGGTCGACAATCATATATGCACCTTTTTCATAAACCCTTGTGACGACATAGGGTCCGCGCCAATTGGGTTGCAGTTTGTCATTGGACTTTGTCAGCTATGACTTTTCTTTCTTTGACCATAACAAAGTTGCCTCTTTTAAACGTTTTTTGTTTTACGAGCTTATCATAAGCCTGTATCATTTGGGCTTGATATGCCTGAAGATGTTTGTAAGCTTCCAACTTTGTTAGACAACTCTTCAAGTCTTCTTGCTATTTCATCTTGTTCTTGGGCTTGTAAGCCGGTCTCCACGGCTACCCGGTAAGAAGACATTTCAATTTTAATTGGCACTATTGCTTCTGCCCCATATACTAGAGAGAAGGGGGAACAGCTGGTAGGAGTCTTGTAGACTGTTCGGTATGCCCAAAGAGCTTCTTGTATCTTTTCGCCCCAATCCCTTTTACGGTTGGCAACTATCTTAGCTAGGAGCTTACAAAGGGTCTTATTAAATGATTCAGCCAATCTGTTAGCTTCGAGATTGTATACTGTTGAAGTTCTCTAGTCGATGTGAAACTTCACCACCAACTGGTAGATGGTTCTATTTTTGAATGGGGTACCATTATCCAACATGATCTGGTTGGGAGTGTCGAATTTGTATATAATGTAGTGTTTGACAAACTGAGCGATTGCCTCTCCCGTAACCTCCCCTAAAAGGATAGCTTCGGCCCATCTGGAGAAGTAGTCAGTTGCGGCTAGGATATACTTGTAGCCTTTGGTGGATGGTGGGAAGGGTCCCACAATATCCATTCCCCATTCTGCAAAGGGTCCTATAAGCGTGGTGGGGTGTAGTGAGTTAGGGGGTCTTCTTGGCACTGGGCCAAAAGGTTGGCATTGATGACATGTGCGGGCGTACCGATTGCAGTCCACATACATAGTGGGCCAGTAGAAGCCCTTGAGCTTTATATTAGTTTTTATTTTGTCCCCTGGTTGATGAGCACCGTAGAGCCCCGAATGGACCTCCCGCCTGAGCAATGATAGATTTTCTACTTTAAGAAGAGAATTGGGTCTGTGCAGACCCCCCACTTGATTGTTTTGGCTTGACAAGTTCATTCTAGCATGAGAGGCCTTTGTTTGATTTTGATAGGGGGGTCCATTCTGCATGTTTAATTAGCTGCATCTCCTTAGTTGCATATTAGTTCATGTGATGCCATGTTGCTCATATGTGCATCACCCTTTGGTGTATAAAATAGTGATGTGGGAAAGGGAAATGTCAGTCTGCCTAGAAACACTCACCATGTGTGAGGCAAGCCCTCGGCCAGGTATAAAGGGTATTTTCATTGCATTTTAGTGTCCATGGGTTGAGGGGGAGCTAGTATTTCATTGTGAGACGAGTTTATCATTTAGTTTGCTGCATCTTAAGCCTTCTTTCTGTTGTCTGGGCCAAGAGTGTTGAGGTGCCAATCCATGCGTGTTGACATCTCTGTTCACACGCATCACCATTCACCCTTCTGTGGAACCAGTTTGCTTCGACCTTCTAATAAGCCCATGTCGACCTCTCATCCTTTTGTGTTCATCTGAGCTGCCTTACTCTTCACCTTCTTGTGGAATGCTTCAAGGGGAGATTGCCTTCTAAGACTATTTTTATTGACTGACCTCTCTAGCAGTAATCTCCTACATTTTCATGTATCATGGTTGTTTAAATATAATGAGGCTTAAGGTCAACAACCTTCTGATCTAAAATCGAGTAACTTGAAGGAGAAACTCCATAGGCTTACTACTGATGATGCTTTTCATGATATAATTTCTAAATCTCCATGGTCTGCTTATGCCTTTTAGTGACAATTTTGGTTGATATACTTCTATTGTGTATTGTGATCAAACGATCATATCTTGTGTGACTTATTCAAAGCACTCATTATAGAGTAATGGTCAGGATTTGCTATGTAACCAGATACACTTCACCTAAGACGTGAGGTGGTTCGCGTCAAAAGGCAATGTCTTGACTAACTCTGGTCTGATAGAGTTTATTAATAAAAAAGGGAGGCTAGAAGAGCTTTATTGAGCAATGGCTCATGCCCACTGAGAAATTGTCACCCTTCACCTATGAAGTGATAGTGGGGCAGGCATGAAGTGACATGCTATCTCTGATCAAAATGAGGCATGATAGATAATTGCACTGAGTAACTACCCAAGACGCTGAGGCCATTTATGAAGAGGTTTGGGGGCTATTAGAACATTTTTAGGTTGTATGGGTATTTTGGTAATTTTATCAGACCATCCGTAAACCTAGATCTGAGGTGGCACTCAAGTATGAGATTGAGCTGACGGTGTCTCTGAATCGAAGGAGCGACGAGGGGCTTCATAGAAGACGCACACGCGCCAGTTTGCGAACGGAGGGGCATGTATACAATTTTTCGAAAGTCGGGGGTTTCTTTATAATTTTACTTGATCGATGTGTAGAGAAAATCTGTGGAGTACACCCAACATACTTAGGGCCAAAGTGGATATAAGGGTTGTCGGTGAGTTGTCGATTGTACAAAAAAAGGTCTCCGCACTGACGCGGGATGTAGGGGCTTAGCCCTAGTTACATAAAGTTGCAGGATAGAACTGTGAACCACAAGACTTGGATTTTTTTACAATTCCAGAAGTGGCATTTCTGCAATTCCTTATTATCTGTAGGAATTACATGATTTAGCTGTCCGGGGTGCATGAAAAAATCACATACGTAGCCTCTAGAGGCATAAACGTAAGACCCGGGGGTATTTATACAACATACCCTTAGTGGGCCTTTTTACAAATAAACAAACTTTGCCGAGCGTCCGTAGGTGCGTCTCTCAGTCCGTATTTCCGTTCGTGTGTCTGTGTGTCCTCTCTTGGCCTAGGGGGTTATTTATAGAAGTGAGAGGACCCAAGTTGTCAAAATGTAACGATTTGCCTCAATTTTGACAAAAAAAGTTTTAGCCCCAATTTTGACAAGGTGGGGTCGCCAACCCTCTTTTTTTATTTTCTTCTTATTTTTTTATGGGAACACGACCTCGGGGGGTCGTTTGACCCGCGAGTGGGACACATCGGGGTCAAGTGACCCGTTGGGACCCCGCGGGGTGGACGCAACCCCGCGCGGGGTCGACCGCGCCCGCGGGTAGAGCAGCGTGGTCATTTGACCCCGGGGCACCCCTTTTGGCCCCTCTTCGCGTCTTTTCTGCAATTTTCTGTTGCCTGGGTAGGAGAGGAGCCGCCGCCCTACATTTATTGCTCTCCGAGGCACGTTGGTGGAGAACCGTGCGGGAGCGAAGGCTTGTTTGTTTGTCGTTTGCTTGTGCTCTGCTCGCCCGGGGTGTGTGTTGCTACCTCACGCTTCTCCTTTAGGGCATTCGATGTAGTGCTTCTGAGAGGCTATGTTCATTGGCTAGTTTCTTTTCTGTTTCTTTCCTAGGCATCCCTGCGCTGAGCACGAGTCCAATCAAATGGGACAGGACTGCTCATACGGGCTACTTACCCCAATAATCCCACTCACTGTGCCCTAGTGTAAGATAAAGAAGGGTTTCTTAGCTGGGTCACTTTGTTTCTTCCTCTACGAGGAGGGAAGCAACTACATCTGCTCATTTTTTTTAGTCTATCAGCCTCTATTCACCACGGGTTCCAGGGAGGTCTATCGAATCACGATATGTTCTCCTGGAAGCCCCTTGCACAAGGTGATATATGAAATGCCACTCACCTGGCTACAAATTGTCCCTCTGCGATTCCTGACTCCCCGGATCATCACTAATCCTTAGTAGGCCAGCCCTCAGGATTCATTAAGTGTTGATCTCGAGTTCTGAGATAGTCCCATTGGGCTTCTCAGCTGTTCATGGTTTGACACTAGTTACTCCATGTGTAAGCCTCCTTGTGAAACTGAGCATTCCCCTTGTCATGGGGACATGCTATCTAATTCTCTCTAGGTTATCAATGTTGTTTAAAGTTTCTGATTAGTGTTAAATGCCCTTATGCTTGGCCTAGAAGGTCTCATTATCAGACTATGAGCAGATAATGCATTCACCTGTGCTCAAGTGTGAACCTCGCACGGTTAAACTGAAGGATGATTGGTGAATCAACAGGAGTTTAATTCCTTCCACCATCTAGGCATTCAAGCTTCTAAAGCCTTAAAAATTGTTTAAACACTCATCACTATACAAAGACGTGTAAATATTCCCAGAAACCCTAAATTGATGCCTTCTAAATCCCTGTAGAACCCCGATCGGTGAAGGGCCTTGTGGTTCGATGGCATCGCCACCGACTCCCCTCTCCTCCCTCGTGGCTCGGTGGCGTCACCACCGGTTCCCCCCTCTCTTTCGTTCAACGAATCGGTGGCAGCACCACCGATTCACCCCTCTTGTACCACCTCTTCGCTGAATCATCATATAAGGATGCATTAACCCCTACTACCCCCCAAGTGAACCATGTTTGACCCCTGGGTCAACTCCTACCCTTTACCCAAGGTCAAATAATCTCCTTTAACATATAATTAAAATGTGAGGGAAATGAGCATGCAATGAAATGAAAAGATGGTGAAGCACTTAGACTAAGACACAAAGGAACCAAAACAGCCTGAACTGGAGGCTTAAGTGGATGTAGAAAGCCTCTCTTCTTGGCTATAGGTCACTCAAGAGTTCGGCAGGGCTTCGCCGTCGACCTTCGTTTCCCCCCCTTCCAAAGTTTACACCAGGGGTACTATTTATAGACCCCTGAAGCCTAGCCCCAAAATTAGGGTTTCCAGTGGAAACTAGGGCATCAATATTAAATAAAATCTATAGATAATATGATTATCTCCCACCAGGATCAAACAACATGTAATTTGATGGAGATTCCACAAAGAAAATGGTGGAGGAAGATGGGTGTTTGACCACAGATAGAGAGAGAAAACTCAATAATTATACAATTATCGGGCCTGTACGTGGTCGTGCGATAGGCCGCCTAGCACAGAACGCGGTCTAATGCCTGACCATCTCGTGCTATCTGTGGAAAATAAATAAATCACTAAATTATCTAATTATCCATCAAACTGACCGGCCATTACGGCCTTGGATCCTCTTGGATAGAACAGTCTACTTCTAAACCACTCAATGGGTAGCTCGGTCCAACGGAGGCCGTGTAGAACCTGTCGGTGATAAATCATAAAAAATAGGATAAATAGATAATTATTTAGAAAACAAACTGTCTTAGGACTCTGGGAGATGAACGGTCTAATGTCAAGCCGTTCAATGGAAGTGAACGGTTACATTCAGATCGTGCCAAGGGCTTGTCGGTGGAAATTCAGAAAATCAAATAAATGTTCAATAAATCATCATGATCACTTGAATGGTTCATAACTGACCATCCCATCCCTAAAAAGCCCATCGATAGACCGCGCACCGGCTGGGCATATGAAATTGAAAAAAAAAGGGATAAACGAGGCCATTTACCCCAAAATCTAAGTGAAATCGATGCCCATTAAGCTCTGAATTTAAGTAGACCTAGCCAGGGAAGGAGGCACTCATAAAATGAGCCCAAAGACATGCCTGGAAATAGCCCAATGAGTAATGGATGACTTGAGACATCAACAAATGATAATAAGAGGAAATGACTCAACTCATAAGCAAAAATGGGTGTCAATAGCTGGAAGCATTCGGGGATTCCATGCTGGTTATTCAAAATAATGGTCATCTAACTTTCAGAAACATGTGACTTGTCTATGTCACACCAACTCAGACTTGGTATTTTTTTAATCGGCCCGCCAAGCCACAGCCCGGACCGTAGTGCTTCACCGGATACGGCACGTCTTGTTGTTACTGCCAAGCGGTCCCATCAGGTTCCGGACTCCCGACCCGTTGTGGCGCAGGGTACAAAGGGCCGCCCGGGCCGGGCTCAATCCCTCCCACCTTTCCCAGAGATGTCGCGGCGGTGCAGGGTGGCCGTAGTCGGAGCCGGCGTGGCGGGCCTCGCGGCCGCGCGGGAGCTGCTCCGCCACGGCCACTCGGCGGCGGTCTTCGAGAGGGCCGGCCGGGTGGGCGGCACCTGGGTGTACGACCCACGGACGGAGGAGGACCCGCTAGGCCGCGACCCGTCCCGGGCCGTCGTCCACGGCAGCGTCTACCGGTCGCTGCGCACGAACCTGCCCCGCCCGCTGATGGGCTTCCTCGACTACCCCTTCCCTGGGCCCTCCGAGAGCTACTGCGACCCGAGGGCGTTCCCGTCGCACGAGGAGGTGCTGGCCTTCATCGAGGAGTTCGCGAGGGACGCCGGGGTGGAGGGGTCGGTACGGCTGGGGGCGGAGGTGACGCGGGTGACGCCGCGGGGGGAGGAGGAGGGAGGGTGGGTGGTGGAGTGGCGGGAGGTGGCGACGGGGAAGGTGGCGGCGGAGGCGTTCGAGGCGGTAGTGGTGTGCAACGGGCACCACACCCAGCCGAGGTTGGCGGAGATCCCAGGTGCGTATACGACTACATATGGTTCTGTCGACATGGGAGGTCTGTCTCGCCCGTTGATCTAATTTGGGCCTTTCGGGTAAGTGGACCTTGTGAAACTGGCTTCCTTGGCTCAAAGGAAAAAAAGTTTCAGTTTCTGCACCTCGCCGTGTAGTGCAGAAATTTAAGAAAATATACTTTTAGAAGTTTTTTTAAGTAACCCCTCATGTAAATTGCTTGTCTGGATCTTGATTTGAACAGTTAGAAAAAAAAACAGAAAATAAAAAACAGATGCCATTTTTCATAAAAATGAGCAAGCCAAAATTGGCCCATTAAGGGCATCTGCTCCGTTTTTATAATTTGTTTCTACCCACCTAGTCCAAGATCGGTCGGTACAAATAGGGAACTGCGCTCAATCTGACCCGTGTCGGGCGGGAGTGCGGTTCGATCGGGACCAGTAGTCCGCCATATCATCAAAGCTATGGCGTTAATTACATCCCCCGCGAGGAGGAAAAATATTTGATTAATTACCGGGATAAAGAGGCTGCCAAGGCCGAAATGAAGAATGCGAATAATCATGTGAGATATTATAATCCACCATGCACGGTTTGTTAGAGCGGAACTCTTAGTACGCGGCGGAAGACATAGGTCCGAGGACCACCATCACGCACAGCAATAACTTCTGGTCGGGCGTTACCCGAGTTTCTGCTAATGTCGTTTGATATACCGAGAGCCCACGTACTCAAGCGTGCACTGGTGCGGCATGAATGCTTAGACGAAAATATAAAGACGGAGATAGGGGATTGAGTAATTCGAGCTCAAATAAACCAAATCACTCAATTTATTGATTAACAGGGTTTGTTTGATTCTGCTATTAATATTGAAAATCACCCCAGAAGCAAGGAGAAGATCATACAGCAAATGACTCGATCCTAGCATGAAAACGGCGCCATACGCGTAGGAGAAAGAGCTGAAACGGCGCCACAACCGTAGTTGTAGGGGTGAGGCCTTGAAACGGCGCGCTACTTTGAGGGCGCGCCGGTTCAAGGTGTGTCATTTCAAGGGCGCGCCGGTTTAGGGCGCGCCATTTCAAAGACACATCGGTGAACCATGACACCGATTCAACTCTGTTTCACGAAAACTGAGTTTCGATTGATTTATTTTCAGATTTATTCAAGTATTTCAGAAACTTCTAAGTGTTTATTGAATTAATTACACATCGGGTCTGTCCCGGATAGCTCAGAAGTCTAGCCACAAGCTCGCGTGAGGTTCGTACTCCAGTGCGGTGATTGTTCTGAGTCGAGTCAGTCCATTATGCTAACTCATTGGGCGGCCTTTTGTGGACGTGTAAAATCACACGCCCATATGTCCCTGCCTGTCCAGCAGCGACAACAACTTCAACCGAAGAGACTGTGGATATCACGTCCCGTCCGGACTCTCCGAACAAACAAAATGCTACCGTGAAGCCGTCCCCGGAAGCATGACAGCGAAGAGAAGCCAACTACTGGGGAAGCTCACTTCTCGTGGGCCCTCGAAGAAAATCAAATGGATCGTCAATCAGTTCCGGAATAAGCCATGAGATCCGCTTCAACAAACCCATGAAATGCCTTCAACGGCACGCTCCTGTGCCCTTCAACGGCACACTCAATCTTCAACGGTACGCTCCTGTGCCCGTCAACGGCACACTCAATCTTCATCAAGAACAGCCTGGCGGAGCCTTCAACGGCACGCCCCAAATGGCCCTTCAGCAGCACGCTCAATGGCCTTCGACAGCACAACTTCAATGGCCTTCAACGGCACACTGTGGAGGCTTCTTCAGTGGCACAACTACCTGGTGCCCTCTTCAACGGCACAACCCAAACCTCCAGCGGCACGGTCTGATTGGCGGTTATCCGGTAGAGAAGATTGCACGCCACATCCTACGGGATTCTTGGCGCGCAGTGGCCCGTCCGAGGTGGCAGACGGAGAGCTAGCCACATTGCCTACTCTCCATGCCGTGAAGGACGCCCAGGTCAAATCCCCCATAAGTGCACCATTCTCCCGCCTTCGTCACCCCGTGTTTGAAGAATCTTGTGCCGCTGGGGTATAAAAAACCCCTTCCTCCGCGGCAGACAGAGGAGGAGATACAAGAATAGAAACACGGGCAGTCGCAAGGAAGAAGAGAAGAAGAAAGGGGAAGGAGATCTCCGCCGTGGGTTCCCCCCTCCGACGACCGCCCCAAAGAAAGAGTAAGGGAGAGAGGGAGAGAGAGCTAGAGGGAGAGATGTAGCACGCGGGGTGGGGGAAGAGCAGGGGCTCCGTTGCCTCTGTTTAACCCCAACCTCTTTCTTCCCTTCTCCTTCGTTCTTGCTTCCTTCTCTCCTCTTTACTGTAACCCCCCATTTCGTATTTTGCATGAACAAGGACCTTGGTCCTTTTGTTGCCTTGGATACCTCCTTTTACCGGATTCGTGTTTGTGTTTGATGGTCTCCCTGTTCCCGGTAGCGTCTCTGTTCTCGTCTCCCCTTTGGTGGCCCTCCCGCACCTGGGGTGAGGGCTCCTCTGTCTCCACTCTGTCGAGCCTCACTAACCTTTTCGAACACCCAGTCACCACCCCTGCTTCCTCACCAAGACTCCCCCCCCCCAGCTGGACCAAGACCAGAAAACCCTCATGGCTTTCTTCCCCGCTCGTTTCACTGCATCCCCTCCAGCCAACATCCGGCCTTCATGCCTTTGGGTGAGCCTTCGCCGGCACACTCCCTCAGCGGTACACCTTTGACCCATCTCCCTTCAACGGCACGCCTTCCTCGGCATAGCCCCTTGCCCGACACACTCGTGCCATCCCCCTTGCCCGGTGCACCTTAACGGCCCTTTAGCTCCTTCGTCGGCACAACCTTGGGCCGGCACACCTGCCACACTTCAAAATCCTTCACCGGCACAACCCTTCGCCGGTGCAGCTCAATTTCTCATAGCCAGCCTTGGCCGGTATGCCCCTCGGGCTTCTTGACCGGTACACCAACCTTTGCCCCTTAACCCCAGTGTCCGTGTCTAATCCTACAGCCCTCCCTTCACTGCTCTCTTTGGGTTTTTCGAGGTCTGTCCCAGGTGTTGCCGTCTTCGGACGCCCACCTCTATTTGTTGGGTTCTGCCACTCCATGTGGGTGCGTTCCCCGCTTCTCCCTTACGTCCGGGTCAAGGGGAGATGCTGCCAAACTTTTGTTAAAAATGACAACACGACAAAGACAAAAAGGAGTAACAAACAAACAGAATAACGATTAATAAACATTGTTAATGATGACAAGTGAACCCTGGGCGTCGTAAGGATACTCAGACCCGATAACGATTGAGCACCTCGGACAATTACAAATGCAGGAGGGAGGAATGATTTCTATAAAGCTGTATCAGATTATGAGACAGAAGAAAAGAAAGGCCTTAAAATGACCAAGGGAGTGTGCCCTTCACACCCTTCAACGGTACACATCCAGCCCCTTCTCCGGCATGCCTCTCTGGCCGGCGTACATCCTTGGCCGGTACACCCTCCAACGGTGCACACCCCTTCAGCGGCACACACACTCACACACACGAACACCCCTTCAGTGGCACACACACTCACATACACAAACACTCCTTCAGCGGCACACACACTCACACACACAAACACCCTTCAGCGGCACAGCCCCTTTGCATCCCCCTCGTCGGTACGCCTTATTCCTTCGCCGGCATGCCTGTTTTCAGGCCTTTCAACGGCCCACTCCTCCCCGATAAAAAAGGAAGCAATAAAAAATACATGTAATAATAATAACAACAATTTGGCTACACTTCGCAGAACTAATGGCATTTGTTTTTTCTTTATTTTTGTGAACTTTTGTCACTACTTGCAGGATTTTTGGCATTTCGGGACATAACAGAGCTCTCCACCCTTGGTCGGTCAAGGATGGAGAAGTCGAGACCCAATACTCTCTCTGCTCGAAGGCACTATTGTGCGATCACATCATTCTAGTGAGTGTAGATATATTAAAATCCACTAAAAATAATAATAAGGAAAAGCAAGCAAGGGGTGCAAATAAGGAGAGTGATTGCCAGAGGGGTTACCTCAAATGAGTGCGGGAGATTGCGGGTGACTTCCTCCTCTTCCTGTCGGCCGGCTGAAGGAGTGGGTCTTTTTGTGCTTGATTACCCTTGTAAACAAAGACAACACCAACAAAATAATTTGGATTAGAAAATCGAGTGTAGTATCAAACTCTTAGATATAAATGCAATGTGAGAAGCATGTGAGTGGACACACCTTATTGGCATTTTGGCCTTAAACCCCCTATGCAAAAGGTGGGATAAAAATGCATGAATGAAAGATATGCAAGTGTTGCACGGTGGAGCCTCAACGTGGTTGAGAAGGGAAGATCAAATGAATAACAAAGAAATGTAATGCATGCATGCAGTTAATGCAACAGATGAAGCACTGGGAGTAGATGAGGAGAAAAGACAAAAAACAAAGCCTGGGGTTCTCGTGATTTGGCTTTAGATGCGCGCGAAGGAGAGAGTCTCCACAGGATTAAGCCTTCAATGCAGGGAGCTCCTCCTCAAGCAGCAAATCTGGTAGTACCTCCCCTCCATGATCAAGTTGGCCCCTAGAATGAGAGCAACAGAGAGTTATTTATAGAGGGAGAGATGCTGCGGTTTAATCCGGGAAAGATTAAGATGAGCATTCTGGGAAGGAGAATAAATTGGGGAGAGTCCTCTCCAGCTTGGATTCTCCCCTGAAGGACTTACCCAATCGAAACAGGCCGCAAAATGAGGAAAGAAGGAGCTGCAGACGAGTTTCGAAAGTTACAGAGAAATTACGTCGAACACCCTGGACGCTAATTAAATTGGCGTCCAGTAGAAGAGTCACTCATTACATACCATTTTAAGGAATATTTTATAATTTTTAAATTTAAAGAATAAATCACATCTAGGTTCCTAGACGTAAATTCCAGAGGTAGAAGGGTCTTTTTATTCATTGACTGGATGGAAGGCCCGTGCCAAAGATGAAATATTGATGTCGACCCGGTGAGATGTCAGAGTCAACAAACCTTGCTTAGACGGTATGTCCAGAACAAGGGCAAAAATAAAGTATTATTACCGTCTTTAGGCCATGTTAACAATGACCAACCTGGAAGAGACAATGGGTTTGGGCCAGGGCAGAATATGACTGTTGACTTGATAGACTTGCCAAAGTCAACTAACTTGGCAAAGGCGTGAGGCCAAAGGCCAAGGACAGAATATAGAATATGGATGTTGGCTCGACGTCCTGTCGGAGTCAAGGAACTTGGCAGAGGCGTGACCCCTAAGCCAAGGGTAGAATATAGGATGGGTGTTGACTCGGCATTCCGTCAAAGCCAATGAACTTGGCAGAGGCGTAAGGCCTAAGCCAAGGGTAGAATGTAAGATATGTGTCAACTCGACGTCCTATCAAAGCCAACGAACTTGACAGAGACGTGAGGCCCAAGTCAAGAGTAGAATATAAGGTAGGTGCTGACTCGACATTCTGCCTAAGTCAACAAGCTTGGCAGAGACGTGAGGACTAAGCCAAGGACAGAATGTAAGATAGGTGTCGACTTGACGTCTTGTCAGAGTCAACGAACTTGTCAGAGGCATGAGGACTAAGCCAAGGGCAGAATATAGAATGAGTGTTGACTCGACATTTTGTCAAAACCAACGAACTTAGCAGAGGCGTGAGGCCTAAGCCAAGGGCAGAATATAAGATAGGTGTTGACTCGACGTCCTGTCGAAGCCAACAAACTTGGCAGAAGCTTGAGGCTTATGCCAAGAGAAGAATATAAGATGGGCGTTGACTCGACGTCCTGTCGAAGTCAATGAGCCCTACCCTGATAGAAGGTTTAGGGTGAGGGTGAGTCAGATGGTAGATGAATGAGAGGCCCAGACCTGGGGCTAAATATCGATGTTAATCTGACGAAAAGTCAGAGTCAATGAACCTTGCTCAGACGGATGGTCTGAAACAAGGGTAGAACGTGCAGATAAGGATGTCAACTCGACGTCAAGTTGAAGTTGACCAACCTAACATAGACGTGAGGTCTAAGCTAGGATAGGATATGGATTTTGACCTCTGGAGATGTCGGGATCGACAAATCTGCAAGTTCCCAGATAGATGTGATTTATAAAAGAGTACTGCAGGTAACAATGTGAGAAAACTGAAAAAGCAACAGCACGATTATAAGTGGAAGCGTGTTGTAGCAGTCGATGTTAACAGATAATGTGTGTAACAGAAATAGAATGCTAAATTTAATTCAACATAAATTAAGAACACAACAAGTACAATGTAGTCAAACAAAAATAATCTCACAAATGAACACAGAGATTTATACTAATTCGGCACTGACCTCTCGGCATTGACCTCTAGTCAGTCCTATATCCAGTCCCTAGTTAACATTAGGAGTTTTACTATTCCTCTAAAATCAAGAATAGTACAAAAGTTATTTTTGATTAGGTGTTCAGCTCACCATGGACATCCCCTCATTAGTATCCCAGCTTACTTACGGGTTAGCCAGACCCAACTAATTTTTGAGCTTAGCCAAACTCAACTAGTTTACATGCACAACCGAGCCTACAAGATACAAGCCTCCTACTGACACTCTTTCCCCTAAGCAAGGACTTCTCCCCTCATAGAGAAGTAAACCACTTGTTAAGTGAGTTTACATAGATATAGCCTCTTAATAGGCAGTGTTGTGTACAATAAACTCAGTAATGTTCAAGTTGGAAAAATCAGAATAAGATATAATGATCTTGAACATAAAGCAAGGATTAAGGAAAGGCCAAGGAAAGATTTGAATGAAGATCCTATCTAGTTTCTTCATCACGTCAAGCACTTAGCAATAATGGTGGTTGAGACTTGAATTTGCATTCAGCTTCTCTCAACCCATGCAATGTAAGCTTGCTAAAAAGATGTCATCGTGGATACACTTGCTTGGCCTTGCTTGGCTAGATGGATTTGAGTGTAGCAATAGCAACAACAAGCACTCTTCATTCTACCTACAACTTCAATTTTATAGCTCCCTTGTTCTTTTAGTCCATTAGATACAGTCTGAGAGACGTTATGCATATCTTTTATTTCTGTTAGGCGCAGATGGATAAACATTAGACACATTTAAGAGTGAGAGCAACTTTGTTGTCCTTGGACTGATAGCTGTGCAGAAATTTTCTTCTTCTTTGATTTTTCTTGGCAAGCACTCTTTATGACAAGTCTATGAAAAGACAAAATGTAGATCCTCCTTTTTGTTCTTTAACTATTTTTTCTACCAAGTTAGCATCGAAATGCCTCTGTTCGAGGCATTATATGGGAGAAGCTGTCGCTCACCTATTTGCTAGAGTGAAGTAGGAGAAAGACAACTTTTAGCTCAGATATCATTCGGGATACTATCGAAAAGATAAAACTCATTCGAGAAAGACTCCATATGGCACAAGATCGATAGAAATCATATGCGGACAACCAGAGACATGATTTGGAATTCCAAGTAGGTGACCGAAGAGGGGTTATCTCACACTGTTCCTGAGCTGAGGCGGACGACCACAATTGTGAGAACTGCAAGAAAGGAAACAAATCAGGGGTGCCCAGGGGTGGTGCCCTGGGGGAAACCCTCTGATGCTTAAGTCAGCAAATTAGATAGAGCTCTGGTGCTATGGGGAGAGGTAGCAGGAGGTAGGGCCACGAGATCCCTCTCCACCAAGCGGTGAAGTGACTCTTGCTCAGGATTAGAGTGGCTTAGTAGTACTTACCTTTCATAGGAGGGCTTCCCAGGTTTATATAGTGACTCATGGAACGTAAGAGGCCTGTGAGCCGAGCAGTTTCAGGGGAGGTTACGTCCTCTTCGTGGGCTCTTTATGGCCCAGGGACTCTAGATCTCCCTTATCCCCTTGATTCCCTACTCTTGAAGGGCACATAACGGTCACATGGATAAGCTTTTGTCAGTCGGTCCGAGCAGGGGGCAGTGGCTCAAAGGGGTTTCCCGAGCGATAGGTGCAAGGCTCAAGCGGGATGTAAAGTTCCCGAAGGGGCTTTCCCGATCGATTTGATGCTCGAACTTTCAAACCTGAAGGTCATCTAGGAAGCACTGGATCCGATTAGGTTATTGGGCTTGGAGCTAGTGGGCCTCGGGGGGCTGTCACTCAAAAGGATCTGGGCCTCGTTTGGTCTGGTAGGACCTCGTTTGGCCGCTCTCTCTGAGCGATAGAATTCCCCCTCTCCACTTGTCCCCCTCCTACTTCTGAGCCAAGATTAGCCTCGGTCGAGTAGCATCTGGGGAAGACGTTGGTGGCTTGAGTCAGATGGGGATTTTTCCTTGGCAGGGCCCACTTAATGCGACTGTCCTGGGGTTTCGCTCGTAATGATGATAATTCTTGCGAATTGATGTGTGGAGCCCCTTTTCGAAGACTCGAGCGTCGCGCCGCTTCCCACCACACACTGACTCACGACGACTCGATCTACCAAAAGCACGAAAGCCCGGAACACATGGGGTCACCCGGACCCCCAAAACCTTCGGGCATGTCAATCGAGGTAACTTGGTACCTCCGTACACCCCCAAAAATATGAACATAGAACCCACGGTGTCTGGGACATCCACGAGGCTGAAGGTCGACCACTAAGTCACAACCGGGTTGACCAGAAGCTAACACAGTGCGAAACGGACACAACTAGCACCAAAAACACAGTGGCAGTCCTCTCTGGGCCGTCACAGCGCCTGGCGGCCTTCTCAGGACCGCAAGGCCTGGCCTAGCGGTCCAGCCAAGACCACAAGGCCCTGGAGACACTTGAAATGCAAGCGGTCGCCTCCCAGACCGCTAAGCAGGGTGGCGGTCCTTGGCCTGACCGCTAGCCGTCGGGTGGTAGTCAGTCGCAAGGCCGCTACCCAAAACGACTATGATGCATAAAAATGGTCATGCTCTGACCGCTACACACTGATTAGCGGTCTCCTCGAGGCTGCTAAGCTGGGTGGCGGTCTATCGCGAGACCGCAACCCCCAAATTGACATAGGGGGCCCCTGGCGGTCTCCATGAGGCCGCCCCATCAGGTGGCAGTCCTTGGAAGGACCTCTAGCCCGTCCCGAGCGCGAAAATGACAAACACTGTAGAAAATCCCATTCCACGCCCTGTTCATACCCATGT
Organism: Amorphophallus titanum; assembly: GCA_024336825.1. Classification (NCBI taxonomy): domain Eukaryota; kingdom Viridiplantae; phylum Streptophyta; class Magnoliopsida; order Alismatales; family Araceae; genus Amorphophallus; species Amorphophallus titanum. The sequence continues at coordinate 16,823,180 of JANBPO010006859.1, forward strand.
GAAGGAAAAAATAAGGGAAAACTAGTCCCCAACCTCTCTAGCACCAAGAGGACCTATTTAAACCCCCAAAATGTGATCAAAACACGAAATCTGGCTCACACCCCAAAATGTATTTTCCCCAAAATGTGAAAATAACCCCGTTCGGCTCACCACGGCTTACCAAACTAGCGGGAAAGGAAGTACAGAGGTTAAGGATCTGTCCCCCTACCTCCACCAAAAATTTCACCCACCGTGGACGTCGATCCATCCCGTAAACGCTGCGAAACCCCCGTCGGGTTCACGAAATCGCGAATGGATGCCACCACCTCGATCCTCGTCTCATCCTCGTCGTTCCTCACCTCACGAACCTCGCCACCTCACCCTCGCCACCTCCGTCGGCCGCCCGAAGTGAGAGGGGGAGAAAGAGAGGTGAGAGAGTGAGAATGAGAGAATGAGAGAAAGCGAGGGGGTGGGGCTGGGGCACCCAAGTGTTGTGGATTAAACACCAACTCCAATACTACTTAGTGGATCTTGGCTGTGCCCCTATTCTGTGTGATAACACTAGTGTAATCAATCTGGCTAAAAATCCGGTCCAGCACTCTAGGACTAAGCACATTGAAATTAGGCATCACTTTATTAGAGATGAGATTTTTAAGAAAAATTTTTAGTTGCACTTTGTTGATACATTGAATCAAGTTGCTGACATTTTTACCAAGTCCTTGTGTAATGACAGGCTTACAACACTCAAAAGGGAGCTTGGTCTGTGCAGATCTCAAGTCAACAAAAATTCAACTTCTCTTGATACCTCTCATTGATGTTGCTTATGTTGCACTGAAAATCTCATGCATATGCCTTTTATGTATATATATGTTTTGTTGTATTGCCATGCACAGTATGAAAAGTCTATGTTCATAATGTACTACATTTCTTACTGCATCTTCCATAAAAGACCATGGTATATTAAATGCTGAATTGTGGAATGGCAAGTTATGCTTGTCTAGCAGCATTCACCATGCCTGAGGACTCACCTCCGCCGAGTATCATGAGTCTATGATTGTTCTTATGTCATAGTGTCAGGGGGAGCAAATTGGCCTGAGATGGACCAGCATATATGGTTGTTTCCACCTTGACAACTTTAATAAGTGTACAACCATTGGCATCCATTTCCACATCATGTTCTGAAACTGTCTGTATTTTGTTAAGGGGGAGTGTCATGTGTCTACCATCTATCTTCTTGTCTTCTGCATCTATCACTGGCTGATTTGAGTGCTTCCTTGACAAATATGAAAGACAGTAGCTTCTAATCTGATACAGTGATCAGAAAACTGAGTAAACTTCTTTGTAAGAATATCCTATTATATGACCTTGTGCTTATCCATCCAATAAAAATGGTACAAGGTTAATGACTTCATTGAAGTCTTAGATAAACGATTTTTAAATCATCTGTGTTTATCCTTTTAATAGACCTTAACTAGTGCTTACATGGTGTGTCCTGAATGTTGTCTTCTGAAATCTGTCAATTCTGATCTCAAGGCAAGGTTGGTTGAGATGCTGAAATTTAGTATTATTTTTAAACATCATGAACTGTTGGAATTCCCAAATGTTAAACTTTGTCAGAGCAATGACTCTGGTTCATAAAAGTTTAGCAGTCTTAGAATAAACTGTTAGTATACCTTCCATAATTCCACCTTCCATTGGTTTCGTCTATCGGAGAGCTTGCAGATGGCCTTGTTTCTTTGCCGGACACTTCTCATCTTTAGTGGTTTGCTCATTCAACAATAGGCAATCCAGGATTCGATGTTCTCGGCTCCCGCATCGAAGACAGGCTCCCAATCTCCTCCAGCATTCCTCGACCTTATGTCCGGCCTTGTCACAATGCTTGCAAACTTCCTTAGAAGGTGCGGTGATGGAGAATGGCTTGTCATTTTTCTTAAATTTCTTTTCTTTGGAGGACTCCCCTCCATGGTCGGACTGCTTCTTATTAAATGATGGTTTGAAACTTCTGGGACTTGTGACTTGGTCCTTCTTGTCCCTTCCTCGGATCTTATCAGATAATTCAGTGGCGTCTTCTAGCAACTATGCATGTCAGACCATTTCTGAATAGACTTGGATGTCCATCGGTGCCAATTGGGTGAGGTATTGAGGCTGAATCCCATTGAGGAACCTCCTAGCCTTCATCTTTTTAGTTCACACCAAGTGGGGTGCATGCCTGGATAGTCTTGAAAACTGGGCCTCATACTCGGCCATTGTCAAAGTTTGTTGCTTTAGCACGGCAAATCCCGCGGCCTTCTTCTCTTGGATGTAGTCGAAAAAGTATTTGTTATTGTAATGTTCAACAAACTCGGCCCATGTGACATGGCCACCCGGCAATGTTACTTCTTTGGACCCCCACCAACAATGAGCGTCTTGCTCCAATTGGAATGTGGCTAGCAAAACCTTCTCTTCATCCGTACATTGTATTAGATGAAAATTTCTTTCGATTTCCTGGATCCAACTTTCGGTGTCGTCGGGGTCGGACGAGCTAGCGAACCTTGGCTGGTTCATGTTATGAAAAATCTGGTGTAGATCACCAGCTCCGTGCTACATTCCCCCTTGCGCTACTTTCTACAGCGCTTGGGTGAGGCCTTGGACCGTGCGTTGCATGTCGTGCCATTGGGCTCTTTCGGCGGCCATGATCCTACAAGAGGTTTTAAATTTAATTAGTTTCTTGTTTCTAATTATAAGATTGGAAGTCATCATAGAACTTAACCCATGGCTCTACCCATCTCACCGGGTGTAAGAAGTATACCTATCCAATCTTTGAGCGCAGGAAAGACAGGTCATGTAGATCCCATGACGCTCCGAGCTGGTTTGGTAACATTCGTCTTGTATTCCCCCTGTATGCATTATTAGTATATGGTATTTACTCTATTATAGCATGTTAAGGACATTGTAGTTCTGATAAACCTAGAATTTGAGTTCTCCTTCATCAAAAATAATGATAGTTCCAGGGGAGTCTTGATCGCACGGATAGGCCGTTGGGTCATTCAAAGATTTGGGACGATGGTTCCTGCTTTCTGAGTTGATGCGTGGACGAGCTTGGTGTCAGCTTAGAAGTATGGATTCTTGACCAAATCTGGATGGTTTAGCAATATTATCCTCGATTACTTTCTATTTTAGTTTGTTTTAATTTTTCTTTTAGTCCAGCATGCATCATATAGGCCTTTGAGCTTTGACGAAGAAATCTTCATATTATGCCGATAATGAAGTCCCTTTTGGGTTTTCCAAAGTTGATGAGATATTCCACTCTAAAACCAAGTATTGTGTTCTCCTTGAAGTCGCTAAGGCTGGTTCCTCGATAACATTTGTTTGCTAGATTCCTATCTCATTTCCCTTTATTTTTCTTGCACTCACACCTTGGTTGCAGCACATCCACGTTGGCTGGTAATCGCTCTCCAATGGTGTCTTTCCTGTCGTGCCTCGTGCACATTTTCAATTGGTAGTCTAATTCCTTCATCCAACGTTCAATACTTTCGAGTAATCTTCCGATGTAGTCTCATTCAGAACCATGAAAGGTTTCCATGGCTTAGTGTCAGAGGCGTATCACATCACACCTTGGCATCTACTTTTCAGTCTATTTTTCTTCATTCCGCTTATCGCGCTTTCGCTTCATTTCATCTCACTCTCCTGCAAAGCAGACGCCAAGGCGAGGCAGCTGTAGACATGCCAAATTTGACGCTATGATTAGCTAAATCTCATGTTACTTTGCGACAATCAGATTGGACTTCAATAGTTGCATAATATGGAGTTTTTCTGTATTTTTATAATTAACGCCTTCACCAAGGGCGTCGTTTTATGAATTAACGGCACTTTAAGGGTCGTCAGTTCATTGATTAACGCCTTTCAAAAGTGGCGTCATTTCTTGATATTCCTGGTTTTATGAAATTCGGTTGGATAATGCATTGAGTTAACACCAAGTCTGGGTCTTGGTCATAACCGAGACCTCTGGTGTCTTTCTGGGAGGATGGGGTTTGCCCCCGGACCTGCGATGGCGTCCACAAGTTGTGGAAGTACCTTCACTATGCAGAGCCTTGCCAATGGGGGATCTGTTGTTTGAGGCACATCTCCCGAATGCAAGGTGACAGGTCATCTAGGATCTGGACAGCTTCAGGGACATCGTTGGCTTGCCTGGACCAGCCTAAGTCATCCTTTGGTGAGGCTGGTGGGACCATGTCTCCTTTGTGAGAGATGATAGACTTGTCCCTTTTGGCCTTTTTCTTGGATCGGTGTTGTAGTCTGTAAGTGGCAATGAATGTAATGAGCTACTCGACCCTGTGCTCGTCTGAGGCACACATGAGCTGAATGCAGTTTGGAGGTAGGCATATACTCCTGTCGACTGCTCGGCTGATGAGATTAGCCTCGAAATTGACTTTGCATCTCTCAGGGCGGTCTACAGTTGACATAGCACTAAGGTGCATCTGGCAAAGCTTAGCCTTCTCTTCATCGACCGAGAAGAGGTTGCCCTCCTCTTCTTCCGAGAGCCAGCCATTGCTCTTGCTCTTAATCAACGGAAAGGGATTGATTCCTTTGAAGTAAAGAGTGGCAATGGCCAGATTGCATTCTGCTGGAGTAAATGGAGATAGGTCAGTAAAGATCGTATGCTACTCCCCCTCCTTAATGTATTTGAGACGCTGATGGAGGGTTGAGGGAATGACCCAGTTTTCATGTAGCCAAGGTCTACCCAACAGCACTTTGTAGGATGTGTTGGAGTCGATGATGTAGAAAGTTGCCTTAGAGGCGAAGTCATCGAGTACCAAGTTGACATTCACTCGACCGAGGACCTCCTCGATTTTCTGGTTGAAGCTGGATATCTTGACCGCCTGAACCTTCTAGAGGAAAGGGGTCGGATATAAAGTCTTGAAAGTCTTAAGGGGCATGATGTTGACAGCCACACCGGCATCCAACAGAATTCGGTTTACTTCATGCCCATTTATTTTCCCCTTCATGTAGAGGGGCCGGTTATGGCACAGAGGAGAAAGCAAAAAGTCTTTCTCTGTGAAGGTGATAGTGACTGTGAAAGCTTCATACGTGGCAACTTTTATTTTTGCCGCATGCGCTTCGTAGACTTTCAACTCTTGAAGTATCTATATAAGGGTTTCCCTCAGATCTTTACTCCAAGCGATGGCTTCCTAGATTGTGATACTGGCAGGGAAGTGATTCATCTGGTGAAGGACCTTCCAGTCGGCTCGGGCTCGAGCATCCTCCAGTGACGGTAGTATGTTGGGTTGGATCTACTGTGGGCTGTCGCGTCGCTCCTCGCTGGGGAGGCGCACTGCCTTGCCTTTGTTGCTGGGGTCGGGCTACCTATGGCCAGCCGTAGACTCTTGGAAGAAAGAAGCCAATGATGGCTCATCTGAGGGAGACTAGAGGACTGGTTCGTCCTTGCCAGACGGCCCTACTTGTTTTACAGGACATGCTGGAGTTGGTGCCGGGACCGGGGTGCTGGTGATGATCTCCTCGGTGCCAGCAGGGTCGAAAATGCTAGGTTGCCCCTGGATCTCCACTGGTGGAATCAGGGCAGGTTGTTCTCCTCGCAAGAGGATGACCCGTTCTAGATCGAAGGCAGACAGGCAGAGAGGCAGATCAGGGACTCTTCTGCGGCCTCTGCTACATCCACGATCGTGACCTCAACCACGACCGGTGTGCTCTGGGGCTAGTTGTGGTCTGTGTGGAGCCGCAGCCCTTTGTCTGGTATTGGATGCTACTGGCTCGCCTCGCCGGGAGGCGTTGCTGGGGGTGGGATGGCCACTATGTTACAGGTGCAGCCACAAAGCATCTGTTCCACGGTGATCTCCTTGTCCTTATAGAACAAGGTGAGCTCTTCCGGGATGCATAGAGTTTCACCTTCCTTGACCTTCTGGATCATTTCTTGGACCCAGTTCTGGAGGCGAGCTCGTTTCTGTATGTCTTCCCACGGGATGTAGCTATCGAGTGGGATGTGCCCGGTAGGGCAAAGAGGAATGTAATCCTCCATGTTGTCGATGAGTCACCGTAACCTCTGGAGAGGCGTCAGCTCTGCTGGGGACTGCAAGGCAACCCCTTGTTCGGCTTGCTTCTTGAGCCGCCTTTTGAGATTCTTCCTTCTATTCCTTTCCTGTTTCTTGGCGATGGCCGTCTCCAGGGGAGTAGGAGGAGGAGGCACTGGAACCGGAGCTGAAAGGTCCGCACGGGGGTACCGTCGAGCAAATGAGCTGGCCGGGCAAGGTCGGTGACTCCTCTTTACCCGGATCTCAATCCAGGCACCTTCCGATTGTTGTAGTTGGAAGGTAGCATTGATTGCCTGCTCGATGACTTCGAGTAGTAGTTCCTGGTAAGCAGGGATGCTGGGACTGGCGTCTGAAGACGTGGACGCGGCTTGTTGCCTTTGTTGCAGTTGGTGTGGGAGTTTACCAGGAATCGGTTGACTCTTACTGGCGTCCGAGGACGTATGCGCAGTTTGATGCCTTAGCCGCGGTGGCGGGGAAGGCTTCCCCTGTTGAGGTTGTGTACTAGTGTCGGTGTCCGATGACATGTGTGCGGTTTAATGCCTTAGCCGCGGTGGCTAGGATTTCTGCTGAGGAGGGGTCTGAGGAGCATGACCAACATCTTGCTCCACAACTGGACCCCTATGGTCTAGCTGAGAATAGGGTCGGACGACACCTAATGACATCTGGGGGCCTTGTTGCCCCCAGTAGCTATCTTGATCTCGCACGCCGGATGGCCTTTGTGATGGCGGACCCAACCTGCGAGCTGTAGGGAGAACCTAGTTCGACGGAGCTGAGGTATCGCTCAACTTCTGCTTCCCCTTTCTATCCTCGAGTGTCGAAGATAGAGGTTGTAACGACCCAGAGCTCAGGGTACCGATAACCCGATACAAGTATCGAATTATCGCTACCAAGAACTAGGGACGCCACCTAAGAGGCTGATGAGGCCCCTGAAGGGTTAGTGGGGGTTGTTGAGGAGGCGTATAAACAATTAGAATTACAACGCACATCCTAAAATTTATTAGAGTAGAAAATTAAATTAAAGTGCGGAAGTAATTAAAAGGAATATATCAGAGTGTTAATCATAAAAGATAGTCCAGAATTACACAAATGTACAAGTCCGACACAATGACAATGACAACAGCAGTCCCACTATACAACTACATGGGGCATACCCCGGACAAAAGCACACTGGGATAGACGAACACAGCTGGCGCTCTAGACTCGGTCTAGAAAAGCACGGGAAGGACCGGCGGGAGGTCGGGACGGCCCATCTACAAGAAGGAAGGGTGAGTCACAGCCAGACTCAGTAGCGGACATGCGGATCCCTACCCAAGCCACCACCCAATATTAAATGTTCAAAAAGTTATGGTACCCACCCAACTTGGATAGAGAACTCCTAAAGATTACCCAGCACCCTGGCTTGGGTTTCTCGATAGAAGAATTCTACAAAGTAGACATGATACCAATCTCTGCTTCCACCAGCAGAGATCCTCCAGAAAAGCCAGATATACGGAGGACTCAAGAGCAACACATGCCCCTGGGTGGTGAAGCACAAGATGAAGAGATACACCTTTGGCGTCTATCTTTGAGCAAGGATGCGAGGCTGGGCACGTCGACTTCCGAAGAACCAACCCCAGCTGGCCATGATGGCAGGGTGCAGCTGCCCCCACCTGATACTGAAATAGAAGGTGATGGCCTAGTCCGTATACCAGATTCCCCTCAACATGAACCTGCATTGCTCTCATTGTTTGGTGGGATGCAGCAGGAGATCAAAAGGCTGGAGAAGCAGCTGGCTGAAATAAGTATGCTCCAGTTTGATTGAACAAGGGGCATCCTCCCTTGGCAATGCAGTCATCCAAATCTGAAGCATTCCCCTATGACCAGGGCAGAACTATATAGCCATAGGCAAAAAGATGATGAACTTGTCCTGGATTACATCAAAAGATGGAAAAGCCTTTGTGCAAGGTGCGAGCCTCCGTTAAGCCACGAGGTCGCCACCCAGATTTACAAACAGAGTCTGAAGAAAGAAATTCAACAGCTGATGATTGGCATCAACTTCCAATCCCTTGAGCAACTGAGCATGATAGCAGTCGATATTAAGGCCTTTCTGGCAAAATACTATCCCACTACCACCTCGGCAAAACAAGAAGACAGATCTGAAGATTTCAACCTCAATACTTTCAAACACTTGAGGAAGAAGACGAATGAGACAACTAGTCCCTCAACCACTCAGCCGGCAGAACGAATCCCCTCATTGCGAGAGAAAATGAGGAAGCCTTATTCCTTCCCGAGAAACAAGACTCATGTAATTTTTGAATGGGCTTGTCATTATGACAAGATCACTCTGCCAGAACCCAAAAGGCCAGAGGATACAAGAAGAATCGATGATCCTCGATTTTGCCCTTCTCATCGGGTGCTGGGGCATCCCATCGAGAATTGTTATGTATTCAAAGATATCGCCCAAAGACTGATCAGAAAGGGTGAATTACCCTTACACAGGCTTTACAAACTATGGCCCAAGCAGGCGCAGGAGCAAGGGCTGGTGATTTACATCGTAACTTTCAGAATTTAAACCCTTCGCGATTCTATGGTTCTTCCAACCCGGATGAAGCTGAAAATTAGATTGATGAGATGAATCACATTTTTGATGTTATTCAATGCACCGACCATGAAAAAGTGCGTCTAGCTACCTTTTAACTCAACAGAGATGCACGCACATAGTGGAAGTTAGTTCCGACACCTCCAGCCGATGCACCTCATACATGGGAGAGATTTCTCACCTTATTCCGTGCTAAGTATTTTTCGAAGTATGTTAAAGAAAGAAAGGCCTTAGAGTTTGCTTCTCTCCGACAAGGAATGATGTCAGTTGCCGAATATGAACTTCAATTTTCCAGGTTAGCGTCATATGCCACTCATTTGGTCAGCACTGATTTATTAAAGGCCAATCGGCTCATGGACGAGTTAAGACCCAATTTCTTTTAGCAGCTCGGGACCAAAAATATCCGTACCTATGCGAAAATAGTCCGGCAGGCATATCTCCATGAGAGGACCTTGGAAAAGGTCAAAAAATTGGAAGACAAGGGAGAAGAGTCAAGCCGATGGTCTGATCGGCGAAATAAAAAAGAAAAATTTAGCATCACGGAACCATACAAAAGTCGTGATAGTAAGAAAATGTCCAGGAGTGGGAACGATGGTAGTTCCCAGAAGAACAAGAAAGTCAAGGAAGAGGAAAAGCAAGTCATGACAGCTTGCACTTTCTGTGAAAAGTTCGGCCACTCGGCCAAGGAATGCTGGAAGCGCCTCGGCGCTTGTCTACGTTGCGGCAGCAAGGAGTATCGCATGCCAGATTTCCCCCTTATGAAGGATCAATCGTCTGGTGGTGGACGCAAGAGGTAGGCTCGCCTCAATGCTATTCTAGAAGATGATGAAGCGCCTAGGGACGGTGGGATTATGGAAGGTACTATTCAAATTTGTTCCCGTCCTGCATTCATACTATTTGATACTGGTGCTTCTCATTCTTTTATGTCCATTATTTTTACAAAAATATTATCAATGTCATCAGTTCACTTACCTTCAGATCTTGCTATCACCACACCCTTAGGTTCTGTAACAAAACTTACAAATTACTCCCCTGATAGTGAGGTAGTGGTACGCACTCTGTAAAATTGTGTATGTCGAACATACTTATTACTCTAATGACACGATCTATATAGACGCGTCACGCATTCGAGAAATCTTCCGCGCTCGGGGCGTGACAATATCCATTTTCACGGATATGTCTCGAAATCCTCTTGCTCATTCGAGCTCCTATGGACCGCTCCCTAATTTTCTTTGACTTCCTCTCCAGTCAATTTCAAGGTTCCCTAGCATACCTGAGCTACTCGACCTGGCTGATCTACCTAACCCCCCAAGCCACCTGACTTGGCCAATCTACCCAATCCCATCCGAGCTATCTGAGCCACTCGACCTGGCCGATCTGCGCCACATACCCGAGCTACCCAAGCTAGCCAACATACCTGAGCTACCCAACCCATCCGGGCTATCCGAGCCACTCGACTTGGCTGATCTATCCAACATACCCGAGCTACCCGAGTTAGTTGAATCATCTGAGCTATCCAAGCCACTCGACCTGGTTGATCTACCCCCACAAACCCGAGCTACTCGACCTCATCGATCTACCTAACACACCCTAGCCACCCGACCTTGCCGATCTACCCAACCCATCCGAGCTATCCGAGCCACTCAACAGCTAGCTGATCTATCCAACATACCCGAACTACTCGAGCTAGCCTGTCACGCCCCGAGGGCGGAAGGGACCCAGTACGCGCGACGAGTCTTATAACAATTATGTCAATCAGAGCAATCAAATTTTTTTTTGACATAAAGATAGAGTGCGCCAAAGACTAGATGAATAATAACTAAGATTTTACATTTTCTAAAATAATACCAATACTCCAAGATGACATTAAGACATTAACCCAATAACCATAATGATAAAGACCCATACTGATAATAAGATTACAAGCCACTACTGACAGAGATTACATGCCTTAACATGTTCTGACTACCAACATAACTGGAAATACAAATGTAAGGATTTAAGCTACAAAGACATGACTAACTGGTAGTTTGACAATTTGTGACTCTAGCACTCATCACTCGGTCTCATTCCCATCTGGGTGGTGGTCGCTATCCAAGTTACTTGAAAAATGTTAGAATGCAACTAGATGAGTGAATCACCGAGTAGGAATTACATCTCAAGTTCTAGCAATCTTTAAGTAAATTACATTTTTCGTGCAATGCAGGTATTCTCCGGCTCATCCCCTCTACAATACCCTCCACCCTCACCACCTAGAGTCAGGATCGGTCCCACTCAGCTCGGACACGCTCCGTCTCTGCGGCCCCAGCCTAGAGTCATTCTAGCTCCACACGGAGGAGTGTCATCTCCATTGCGTCTGTCAGACGGCTGCACTCTAGCTCTCCTCTCAGTCGGGTGACCTCCCAGGGCCGTCGTTAGCTCGATCATCTGCATGTGCATGAATCATGGTCAGTTAGTTGCATTTCATAATCATAATCAATTGGGAAAGGTGCAATTATTTACTTACCCTCTCGGCGATGGCCGCCTTGGCCTCCTCGACCCACGCCTCCATCCTCACAAACTCCACATCTCGCTCAGCGTGGTCAGTGGGAGGCTGGGAGGAGGAAGTTAGTGCGTCAGCTCCCTTACACTGGGTCCCCTTGGCTCATTGCATTTAGAAGCCCAGGTTAGTCAACATTATAAGCATATGCACAATTGAGTTTAGAGTTCAGTGAAACTCACCAGGAGGTCCAATGCCTGCCGGAGCTCATCCCTCTGCTAGACCGAGGAGTGGAGAAGACCCTGAAGCTTCGCGATACGCCCTTGGGGGTCGAGCTACATGTAGAAGTCAATGTTAGTGCATCATGGTCATAAAGCATAATAGAGAGTATACAGTTAGAGTCACACCAGTCGTCGAGTGCCACGAAAGACCTAGTCTCCGTAGCGTCGTGCGTTGGTTGTCATATAGGCCTCCTCGCTCTCTGCTCGGGCGAGTCTGCTCGGGCGGATACCACTCGCCCGAGTGCTATCCAATCCTGGACCTACTTTGCTGCTCGGACGGTCCAGTCCGTCTCTATCGCTAGTCCCCGCTCATGTCTTCCGACCCGCTCCTCCAGCTTCTCAGGCGCCAGGAAGTCGACCACTGCCTGGTGGACCCCGATGGTCCTCATCACGAGTCGATAGTAGAGGGGATCCACCATATTCATCTAGTGGAGCCAGATGTCCCTCCCTGTGTAGGCCAGAGCCGCTACCACCCACGGCTTGTTGGGTTGAGAGACCCGAATTCAGAGGGGGGGTGAATGATTCCCCCTTCAAAAACTTATAGCAGAATAAAACTTTTGAACACACTCAAAGACAGACTACTGAAGATGCTGAAGGTAGATAGCTCAACTTCTAAGGGTTTATCCGGATCAAGTTTAGCCCTCAACTTGGTCTGCCTAAACCCTTCCCCGACCCTTCATCTTCCCCTGTAAAATCCCTTAGAAGCTCAAGGGGTGAAAAAAATGCAATCTAACATGGGCTAAAGCACTCAGACGTGGGCATACTCGCCTCCAGCAAGCATGGATAGACGTAAGGAACTTAGTGTGAGCGGTTGGCTTGTAAAATGGCTTACACACGCCGAGGATATGTCACTCGACTCCCCTCATACGGCGCTTAGCCGCTTCACGCAAGTCCATCTCCGTTACACACAAGGCGTTATGACAACGGCAAACGCTCCCTCATCCTGGGACTGCCCGTATATGATAGCCTTGATGCTACACCTACCTCTATCACGGAACTATGTGTCCACCGCTCATCTCGAACCGACCGTTGACCGCCTGACCTCTATTTTGAGTGACCCAGCTCCTGGCCCAGAGATGGTATCCCCGGGACCGACCTCAATTTCCCAGTATGGAGATGCTCACCTCCTTGGGGATCCGGACCCGACTGCTCATCCCGATCCACGTCCGGCCCCCTCCTAGTTGTCATCCAATATCCCCTCTGGTCACACCAGTCTAGTCCTCCCACAGCGAATCGGGCATGCCCCTTACATTGAGGAGGACCTCTGTAAAAACACACGGATGCCCGCCTTATCATGCAATGACCCGGTGGCCGACCTACGTGCTGGAATTCTCCCACGGCTTGCACCAGTTGTAAATCGGCCTCGCCGACCCACTTGTAAAGCCCATGCGGCTCTCAGAAAATATGTTACTATCTGAATGCATGTCTTTGTACCCTTATTTGGTAAAGTCCTGCGATCAATGACACCCAAGAGGGGGGTGAATTGGGTGATTACAAGTTTTAGAAAACTTTTACCCTATTTAAAGGAATATGATAAAGCATCAACTAAGAAATTTAAATCTAATTAACTACAAGTTAGATTTGTCAAAAGCTATCCCCACGAGAGTTCATTGGTACTAGGTAGAGGTGTGAATCCAAGGATTCTACTCACGCAAGATGCTATTGTCCTGACAAGACTAATCTTGTCAATTCAAAAATACTTTTTGATATACCAAAGATCTATTTAAGAGAAAAGATCGATAATGCTAGATTTGAAGGATCGAATAGGGAATTTAATTTATTTAATTCCGCATGTGAAACAATTAACAAAGTCATTAAAAATAAATTTAATATAAGTTAGAGTTTGCATTTGAATGTGCCACATCCTACCTTTCTCGTCATACTAGTACGTTGTGATTTTTAGTTCATCAAATTATAATATTTGGACATGTTAGTTTAAAATGGGCCGTGCCCATTAGATAAGAGGGGTGCCCATTAGGGAAGCCCATGCAAGAGGGGGCTGTCCACCCTTCCCCCTGCATGGCAATCCCTCAAAAGTGGGAAGTGAGATTGCCATGCATGCACGTACGTAGGGGAAGTGTTTTCCTTGGGAAGGAAAACCTTCTCATGTTGGGACTCTCTCTTCTCCCATATATAAAATAGAGAAGAGTGTTGAGAGAGAGAGAGACGAGGCACATACGTGAGAAGTAACGAGAGTCACAACAGTGAAGCCAGCCGCCACAGCTCCTCTCTCTCCTCTTCCTCCCTCTCTCTCTTCAATGTGCAAGAGAGAAAGACCGTGCCTTGTGAAAGAGGTCGTGCCATGTCTGTTGAGCGCAGGAACGTCGCGTTATTTCTCGTCTCAGCTCCATCTCCGAAGAGTCATCATCGCCATCTCTGGGTCTTGGAGCGTTTGAGTATTTAGGAGAGCCTTTGGCAGTCTTCTCCATCACCTCTGCAATCACATATCGTGTCAAATCGTACTTGGGCGAGACCAACATGTACACCGGTACATCGGCATGGAAGCGATCCGACAACTAGGCCGTTGATGGTCGACGGCGTGATGGCGACGATGGCGGCTGAAGGGGAGGCTGGCCTGAGAGAGTACCTCCTGCTTAGACTCACTCATCAGTGTCTCCTGTGACTGTAGCAGCAACAGCGACTGCACCATCTCTGTCTACGTTGTCATCTTGGGTGGCGCCATCGAGTGTGACTCATTACGACTTAGCTGGGTGACAGAGAAGGAGAACGCCGACGACTCCGTAACTCGTCGTGGCTCATCTCCCCATGCGGTTCTCCTCTGTCTTCCAATGAAAGGGCGCCTAACAATTGAGCCGTAGCCGTTGTAGCGGGATTTCGGTGGTCTGCAAGGGGAGGGGGTGTGGTTCCGGTGGTCTGCAACACAGGGGGAGGAGTGTTCCGATTACAGGTGGAGGGGGAGCGGGATTTCGAACAATTTGACACCTACAACCTCGGAAACAGTCTGCCGGCCAGCCTGCCATTTCCAGCTTCCAACGCTTATACGATCAACTCGAACCAGAACAGTAATTTCTCGATAAGCTGGGGCGGCTCAAAACCGAGCGTCTATAACACCGTGTGGAAAGGCGGCGGCATAACATACACCATTTATACTTCGCCGGATTCCACCACCCTTAACCCCGTGGGCATCATCACGGCGCTCAAAAGCAAAATTCTTCCCGGGTCGATCCTCAGCGCCCTGACCCTGGCGAGCTTTGGCTATGCAACGATCCCCGGATACAACCATGTAGACTATTTCCGGCTGGCTTGTGATTCAACACTGCTCTTTCAAAACACACTAACCAGCTATAGCGCTTATAACATAAACTATTAACTTAAACCGGGCCGCGCACAGGCAGGAAATCGCGTTTTTCACTAAATTGTAGCATGCTCAGCCTGGTACGATGCCTGACCCTGCTACTCCTGCTTGCCGCCGCCCATCCGACAATGTCGCAACGGTCCCGGACCGATACCCTTGTGATACATTTTGCGTTCGATAAAAGCGAGATCCGCCCCGCTGACTCATCCATCCTCGCAGACACCCATGGCGGCGCCGACTCGATCCTCATCGTAGGTTATACCGATACCGTAGGCAGCACCGGCTATAATCTGAAACTTTCCCGGCACCGTGCCGAGGCCGCCCGCGCTGCCTTACTTCGGTCGCTGACATCCGCACAAACCCCATCGCAACTGCCCATACGTCTTGACGCCCGCGGCAAAACAAACCCTATCGCCGGTGACGACAGCCTCAGCCGGCGCGTGGAGATCCTTGTATATTACAAGGTAGCCGCGCCAATCGCACAGGCCCCGCCCGCCGACACGCCCGGAACCCGGCCCGACGACGAACCGGACACGACTTTTGACCTCGACAACATCAACTTCATCGCCAATACACCCATCCTCACCGACGCCGCACGTAAAGCCCTCCCCGGCAGCGTCGCCTTTCTCCGCAATTTCGCCGACCACTATCTCGAGATCGACGGATTCTGCAACTCCCCGGGGGCGCCGCTGCCCCCAAAAGACCCGCTCTTCATCCTTTCCGTAAACCGTGCAAAATATATCTACGACTATCTCATCCGGCAGGGCTTCGATTATTACTACTCTATATTTAAAACTGAAATTTTTGAGAAAGATGCTCGGGGGTTGGAACATAACTATTTTTGGGAATGTGCATATGAATCTTGTGGCTATAGAGGATCAAATTCTGAAGGCTGAACATCTCTATGATTTAGACCCTTTGAATATAAACTTTGCTAAACTGAACCGCACTAAAACCATCCTCTCTACTAGACTTCTCCAACGGGAAGTTTTTTGGAGGCAAAAATCAAAAGTCAAATGGCTACTTGAGGGTGACAAAAATACCAAGTTCTTTCATATGACTACTATGACTAACAGAAGAAAGCATCTCATTTCTCAGCTTCGAAGCTCTGATGGTACTCTTGTTTCAGACCATGATCAAATGAAAGGTATTGCAGTAGATCACTTTCAACATGCTTTTACTTCTCTAGATCATCATATTAATATTAGCATCCTCAATTGTATACCTTCCTTGGTTTCTTTGGATGACAATGAGAAGCTCTGTGCTATTCCATCTGAAGTTGAAATTCATGATACTGTTTTCAATACGTCTCCAGACAGTGCCCCTGGGCCTGATGGTTTCACAGGTGCCTTTTTTCAAAAAGCTTGGTCTATCATTGCCAGTGAAGTGGTGACAGCTGTCCAATTCTTCTTCACTAATCGGGTCCCACTCCCCAGAAGTGTTACCTCTACCCTTATTGCACTCATTCCCAAAAAAAGTAATGCTGTAGATATTTCTGATTACAGACCTATAAGCTTGTGCAATTATTTTTTCAAGATTATTTTCACCGTCTTAAATAAAAAATTAGCAGTTATTCTACCTAAGATCATTTCCATTCAGCAATCGACATTTGTGAAGGGGAGAAACATTGTGGAAAATATTGCTCTTGCTCAAGAACTGGTTCATGAACTTGGAAGGAAAACCAGAGGGAATAATGTTATTTTCAAACTAGATATGGCCAAGGCCTATGACAGACTCGAATGGGATTGCTTATTTGCTATTTTAAAAGGGTTTGGTTTTATCATGTCATTCATTTCTCTCATAGAAAACATGGTGAATAATTGCCGATTTTCTATTTTACTTGATGGTGATACTGCTGGCTTTTTCAAATCCTCAAGAGGAATCCGAAGAGGGTATCCCATTGCCCCCTCTTTATTCATAATTGCTGAGAAAGCCTACCCCGACTACCATAGCAGCTTATGACAATTCAAGAAGAGCATGTCACGGGGTTGTCACCATTCAAGCTGAGCTTGGGCCCCTCACTATGCCCATCAAATTATATGTGCTGGACATTGACCCTATGCTCAAGGCTATTTTGGGTCATCCGTGGATTGATACTCTCAGTGCCGTACCATCCACCACGCATCAATGTCTCAAATTCCCTTTTCAAGGAAGGGTGGTCAAAGTGAAAAGTTTATCCACAGCTCAGTCAGTAAAGGCTATATCAGAGAAGATTTTGCCTACCTTGTGGCCCAACAATTGGCCTATTATTTCTATGCTAGACCTAGACTTCCCTTGGGCTTATGCACCTCGCAAGCCCGTCACTACACCGGTTAATATCAAAGAGAAGCCCAAGATCCGCGATTCCAAAGGTTGGTCTATTATTTTGAAGCTAGGCTATCAACCGGGGAGAGGTCTCGGTGCGTAACTATAGGGGTGGACCAAACTAGTCCCCAAAGGGAGAAAAGTGAGTAGACGGGGCCTCGACTACCGAGAGTCCGCATTATCATTTTTGGGCGACTCAGGGCCACTTACCTGGGATTACCGCCAACATTTTGTAAAAGGTCCCCTCCAGCCAGGAACTTTACAGCCACAGCCAACACAGTCAGTAAAGGAAAGCACAGCTTGCACAGTTGTCGGGCCACCTCTATTGCCGAAGGGGCCAGTAGATGACATGCTCGACTTCAGTCGAGCATTTGCCAGATTATTCTATGAGCCAGATTGCCAGAAGAATCAGGAGGTTCGGCTTATACAGTGGAAACCGAAGAGGCCAAGTTACCATCCACTGAAAAGGGCGAGCTCACCTATTCTTTTTACTTGGTCTCCTTCCCGGATAAAAACCCTCCTTCAGTAGCTCAGCTTCATTCCCCATTCACCACCCCTTCTCGTTGATCCTTCAGCATTCCCGCCTCCCTTTCGGCATAAGGAGCCGATCGAATTCTTGATCATTAACTGTCCATGCGAGCGCTACTCGCCAGTTGATCTAACATCCAGGTGGTCGCCTGATTCACTTGCTAATCTTTTCGATATGTGGTTCCAATCCTCTAATCCTTTCTTCGATGTCATTTTCTATTCTCTCTGCCCACGGGCGCTTCCCCCCCTCCTTCCTCCTCATCTTGTTGTATGATTTCCACTGATCTCCAAAAAAAATGTCAATTTTGAAAAGAAGATTTCTGTGGAAGATTACGCTATCTTCTGGCTATCAGCTTCCCAGGGGCACGAGACCCCTGCTTCTTCCCTCCCAGTAGGCTTGCTTTCTCCTAGGTTAAAAGTAGGGCCTATTGAGTCTAGGGAAGTAGGGTCTAGATCTAGAGAAGTAGGGTCGTGTTCTAGGTCATCTACTCCATCCAAGCCTGAGCCGCTCCCGCTTGCGCATCATTCCAGATCTATTCCTGATAGGTTCTTGCAAGATTTAGCTCAGCGATGTCGTACTCTTTTGAAATACCCAGAATTCATAGCTACGGTGATCGTGATTGAAGACGATGAGGAAATAGATGGGGTGTGGAGCGATGACAGATTAGGTGTCTATGAAGTCATGGATGAGAAAGACCCGGTCGATTCTGAGGATAACGATGTAGATGACGCTTTCGATTTATATGCCCAAGACTTGAAGAGATTCGATGAGCCATCTTCAGTAGTGGATGAACCTACGAAAGAAATAAATTTGGGAACAAAAAAAGATCCCAAGCCCATCATCATTGCGCTAATCTCCCTCTAGCAGTTGAAGCAGATTTGATCAAGATTCTAAGAGAGTATAGCGATTCTTTTGTCTGGTCCTACGAGTACCTGCCAGGTCTTGGCCCCTCCTTGGTAGAACACCGTCTAGTGCTTAAACCAGGGGCAACGTCTGTTAAACAAAGATCAAGAAGATTTCACCCCCACATGGTCTTGAGGATAAAGGAAGAAGTCGACAAGTTATACAAGGCCAGATTTATTAGAGTTATTCTATATCCCCAGTGAGTGGCGAATATTGTCCCTGTTATCAAGAAGGATGGAAAAGTGCGCATTTGTATAGATTTCAAAGATCTTAACAAAGCATGTCCCAAGGACGACTTCTCGCTGCCTCACATAGACATCTTGGTGGATAATACCGCCGGGTTCGAAGCATTGTCCTTCATGGATGGTTATTCAGGTTATAATCTGATCCGTCTCGCTCCGAAAGACCAAGAGAAAACGTCCTTCACCACGTCTTGGCGCACGTATTGCTACGTGGTTATGCCGTTCGGTCTGAAGAACGCAAGGGCCACCTATCAGAGGGTGATGATGGCTATATTCCACGACATGATGTATATTATATGGAAGCTTACGTGGATGATATCTTGGTGAAGTCGAGGACAACGGAAGAACACCCCGCTATTCTGGCTAAGGTGCTACAGAGAGCTAGGGAGTACAAGCTTAAGATGAATCCGAAGAAGTGTGTTTTCGGAGTCTCTTCAAGGAAGCTACTAGGCTTTATAGTAAGTAAATGGGGGATCCAGATTGATCCTAATAAAGCAAAGGCCATCATGGATATCCCTCCGCCTAAGAATATCACGGAACTTCGAGGATTGATTGGACGATTGCAATTCATCAGAAGATTCATATCCCAGCATTCTCAAAGGTGCCGTCCATTCTACGAATTGCTAAAGGTAGGGGTCAAGTTTGAATGGAACGAAGATTGCAAGAAGGCCTATGAGGACTTGAAAGTCTATCTATCTAATCCCCCGATTTTGCAACCTCCAGTCCCTGGGAAACCCCTAATTCTATACATCTCGGTCATTGAGGACTCCCTAGGGGCAGTTTTAGCACAAGTAGATGACGAAGGCAAGGAGCGGGCAGCTTATTACCTCTCTAGGTTGTTTAACCTGGCAGAGTCCAAATACACTGCCATGGAGCAGACTTATGCCACCTTAGTGTAGATAGCTCAGAAACTAAAACACTATTTCCTCACCCACCTAGTTAGGTTGATCTCTAGAATGGACCCAATTCGCTATCTCTTAGAAAAGCCCGTCCTTTCTAGTAGATTAGCTCACTGGCAGAGCTTCCTCTCTAAATTCGATATCACGTTTGTTGTTCAGAAGGTAGTCAAAAGATATGCCATCGCTGAGCATCTCGCCCATCTTCCCATTCCCCACACTGACTCTATTCAGGATGATTTCCCCGATGAGCATCTCTTTGCTATCTCTCACCATCCCTTCTTGTAATGACCCAGAGCTCAGGGTACCGATAACCCGATACAAGTATCGAATTACCGTTACCAAGAACTGGGGAAGTCACCTAAGAGGCTGATGAGGCCCCTGAAGGGTTGGAGGAGTTTGTCGAGGGAATGTATAACGAATTGAAAATACACAATGCGACTTTAGTGGGGTACTGAACCAAGAAATCGTTAGATATTATGAGCCACACATGCGATACAAAGTGATAGTTCAGCAATTATTCTGTTTTCAACTTCCTGAATGAGTTGAATTTGTGTTTATCTGAGAAGATCGAGACAGAAGGCGGTGAGGATGAAGAATCTGGGGAGTCAGATTCCGAAGGTGCTGAGGAATTGGACCCATCAAAAGTGACAGAGATGAGGCTTGTGCCATCAGAAGCTAGTCAATGTATCCTTAAATGGCCAACATTTCTTTTGACTTCTATAATAGATGCACAAATTTGGATGGAGCACCATTTGTGTGTTTTCTTTTTTATTTTGCTGTCTTTTCAGGTTACTGCTGAGTGATTCATGTGCAAGTGAAATTATGAACCTGAATCTCCTCTCTTGATTATCCCTGCTTTTTCTTCTGTGCACGTCTATCCCATTGCAATATATTTCGTATGTATGTTATGAAATAAATGTACCAGGGATCCCCACAAAGAGGAGCAAAACATTATTGCTAATTCATTTCTGAACTTGGTGAATTTTATCATATTTGATTTTCTCTATATATGCACTGTTGCAGACTAAATTTTACACTTGCCATTACAAGCGATGCATTTATATGTATACATTCTTGTTATCATGTGCAAATCTGCCTGTGCCGTTGATGACCATTTGAGTATACCCAAGATATTTCGTTCCAATGAATAGGAAATTGATTATTAAGACAGTAGCTTTATCTCGATAAACTAAGTTATATCTCTCTCTTTCTCTAATTGTGTTAAGGTAGGGGCATTTTCATCATTTCAACATCAGTCATTGTTTCAACCTCAGTCTGTTCAAGTTAATCTGGGATGATTGTAGTGGCAGATTTGCGCATGGCACCATGCAATGGGAGTATATATGCAAATGAAGTTTATGCAATTTTAAATGCATACCTTGATACACAAAAAATGTTATATTGTTAGTTAGTGCAAATCCAAAATTCAATCAGGCTATCTAACCTGCTGGCTTGACTTAGCTCATTCTGCCTAGCATAGTTGTCAAGGCGACAAGGCGAACCAAGGCGCTCACGGGGTCTCTAAGCGCTTAGGCGACAAGGCGTCCGCTTAGGCGTCGCCTAGGCGACACTTTGGCCACTAATTAAAAATTCTAAACCACCGTTCATGCCAGACGATGCCCCACCCGACAGCGACCATGCCTGCGACGAGGATGACGGCGGTGAGGCTGTGGGCGTCGCTCACCACGACGACCGCCTCGCCAGCGACACGTTCGCCTTCGCAGCGTTACGGCGATGAGTGAGCCACTGCTCACCGACCACCCAAGCGATGACCGCGAGCGTCGACAACAATGACACCGCGCCATACAGGGCGAACCCGTAAACCAGGGCGGTCATCGGGCAACCAAGCCAAACATCTCGATCAGTTGCGCTTTGGACTCAGCCCGCGCGCATGAATCTGGCCCGTCGTGGAGATCGTTGGTCACGCCACACTGGGCGCAGAACTGACCGTCGCGACTCACGACAGCCCCTGCAGGACTCGGCGCGGCTTCACGCACACGTCATGGAGCAACTCGCCCAAATCGAACGCCTCAGCACCAAGACGCTCATGGGTCCGGTCCTCGGGGATGTACTCCCCGGCATGCTTCGGGACCGGCTGCACACGCGGCTTCGTCACCGTCGGGATGTCGGCTCGGTGCTTCGGGGTGTAGGTCATTTCGCTTTCCTTTCGTAGATGTGGAGACGGTCGGGCAGGCGGGTGATGGGTCCGCCCGACCGGGATTAGGGGCGCTGCTTGCGTCGGTGATAGGTCGCGCGCGCGTAGGCGTTGTTGGCCTCTTGACACTCATCGCAGGACGGCTCGTCGGCGCGCTGGTGGAACCGATGTCCCGCTCGTGTCCCGCAAGGGGGACGTTCGTAATTGCGGGCGATGGACGGCCCCGCGTCAGAGCGGTGGCCGTGAACCCAGCCGCGCACAGCGCAACGAGAAACGCTGTACTTCTGGGCCACGGCTTCCTGAGATAACCCAGTCGCGTAGTCAGCCCGTGCGGCCTTGACAATGGCCAGCGGGTGAGACTTCCAGTTGTCCTCACCCGTGAAGGTCTTGTTGCGCCACCGCCCTCGCTCGGCCATGTCCCGGCTGTTGTCGGCCTTGGTGCCGACGAGCAGGTGCTCAGGGTTCACGCACGGTGGGTTATCGCAGGTGTGTCGCGCGACCTCGTCGGCGCGCAGTGGGCGGCCGACCTTGATCTGCAACGAGAGCCGATGAATGAACTCGTTCTTGCCGTCCTTGCGTCGCTTTGCATAGGGGAATTTGCTATACAATACGAGGTAGGCCTCCGACGCGTCGTTGGTCGACGACGTCATCGCGATCTTGAACGCTCGCTGTTCTCTGGCGGCCCGCAGACCAGCGGCGAAACGACCGTCGTTGGGATAGTTGCTGACCGCCTCGGCGCAGGCCTTCAGTCCGGCTTCCACATCCCGTGCGAGGATCGCGTCCGGTTCAGCCGTCAGGTCGACCAGGCGCAGGACCTCGGTCGGCTCGATCGTCGCCAGCGACCGGGCCTCAAGCTCCGCCAAGGCCAGAACACAGTCGCCATCGCGGCCGTCGGCCGCGTCGCGCAGCAGGGTCTCGACGAACGCGACCTTGGCGCTGGACCCCAGATAGACGACGCCGAAGGCCTTGCCGGTCGGATCGCTGAAGCGGTTGAGCCCCGGGCCCCAGCCCAGGGGGTTGG
Source organism: Amorphophallus titanum (assembly GCA_024336825.1). NCBI lineage: Eukaryota > Viridiplantae > Streptophyta > Magnoliopsida > Alismatales > Araceae > Amorphophallus > Amorphophallus titanum. The sequence goes on from JANBPO010006859.1 coordinate 16,845,892, forward strand.
GGTGGCGGGTCAGGTACATCCGCCGCCAGCCCGGCGGACCAGCCGGAATCTCACGAATGACCAGCGGCTTTCCCGCGAAGCCGGGGCCCGGCAGGACGGGAGCGGACGCCATGTCAGCTGAAGGCGCCGGCGGCCTGGTTGGACGCCACGCCCAGCACGGCGTCGACCCGGCCGGCCTTCAGGGCGTCGAGCGCCGTCGCCCCGCCCAGCTCGGCATGGGCCGTGCGCAGGAAGCGGTAGACCGCCCAAGGCTGGTCGCCGAGCGCCTCGAACAGCTGGACGAGACCCGGCAGGGGCAAATGGTCGGCCGTGATCTGCCAGCGCGGATAGCGGACGCCGCGCGTGGCGCCCTCCAAGCCCAGCACCTCGTGGACCTTCCGCTTGGCGTTGACCGTCGTGTGGGTGGTGCCGATCAACTTGCCGAAGGCCTCGGCGGTCAGCATGTCCTCGCCCTTGAGGATGTCGGCGATCTTGGCCGAGCCCCGGCCCTTGGCCCGGGCGATGGCCGCGTCCAGCGGCGAGCCCGCGGGTTTTTCGGCCGCCTCGGCTCGCACGATCTCGATCTTGCCGTTGGGCGAGACCCGGTAGGCGACGATCATGGACTTGCCGGTCTTCTTGGCGCGGGCGGCGGTGTCGGCGTAGTTGGCGATCACCTTGCTCAGCGCCGCCTTCTTCTTGGCGATCCGGCTGTAGCGGACCTTGGTGACCGGCACTTCGGTGACGTCATCGCCAGAATAGAGGATCAGGATGCCCTTCTGCAATCCATTGATCGCCGCCTTCCTCCAATTAACACTTCTTCTCATGATGATGCTGGCCAAAGGAACTCTGTTCCTCCTCAGTGATTGTCCTTAAGGTTTTCAAGTGTCACATTAGTCTACTTTTTCTTGTATCCCTCCTCTCTTTTGATGATGCCAAAGGGGGAGAAGTAGTATTCAGACATATTATATCGATTAAGCATGAGTGTCAGTGCTTGTATGCATGTCTGCCATTTGACATTTATGAGTGTCACTTTAGTTGAGTCTTTTGCATTGTCATTTGCATTGTAAGGCATTGAGTATCTATGTCGTCACTTTAGTTGAGTCTTTTGCACTGTCATTTGCATTGTAAGGCATTGAGTGTCTATGTCATTTGTCAAGGGTCAATGTCAATATATCATGTAATGAACTTGAAATGAATTGAATGGAATGCACTTGGTATTGGGCAATATTTTGATTCTTGCCTTTTATTTCTATTCATTTGAATCTGGCAAATATGATTGAATGGATTGCATTGGTTTGGTTTGATGGAATGTTTATTGTAAATGGGTTGATTGTCTCACGGATTGTTTGTTTTGCTTATCCTTCAATTAGTTCTATGTATATCAAATGGTGTTGGATACAAGACATGTTAGCTCGTCTGAAATCTCTCACTATGCGTGAGTGTAAACTACGCCACATACAAGAACCATGTGGAAGTTATGCAATTGGTTGATTTAAGGTTCCAATTGGTTTTAACGGCACGTCAATGCATTTAATAAAGTGAAATTTTATCATCATCAAAAAAGGAGAGATTGTTGAGCTTCCCCGGTTGATTTTGATGATAACAAAATCCTGAAATGGCCAACGATCTCGTGCCATTCTTAATTGCATAAGAGCAAGCACAAAAAGGCCCTCAAGGCTATGTCCATCATGATCCAATGCTCAAAATAATCATGCTTTCAAGATGGCCAGAATAAGTCAAATAAACTCAAAATGAATGGAACAAGATGAGAATACAAAGTCTTTTCCATGAGGATATGATTTATGGGCTAATAAGATGATTTTTGTAGAAATTCCAGGTTTCGGCCGACCAACAACAATAGATTGGTCGACCAATTTACCCACAATTTAGAACTCTGAAAAGTTACAGAGTTCGGTCGACCGCATGCTTCATGTTTGATGTTGTTGCTGGCTTTAGTTTAGCATATCACACATTATATTCCATCTTACCCACTTGTTTCACACACCCATCTTTTCACACATAGAATATCCACAACCCACACCAGCCTCTAAGAAATACCCCAAAAGGCACACCTGTGGAGTAATCGATGGACTACCTGTGGATGCCTAATTTTGGACATCACGAGGACCTTGATTTAGTCACTATATAAGTGATGCCATTATTTTTCAGATTGTGTTCATTTCATGAGCTTTTGGGTCCATCCCAATCACTTCATTAGGCCCAGGTCATTGTGAAGATAGGGCCTAAGTTCATGGGTTGGACATCCAGGCCGATGGCCACCCAGAACATCTGGATGGCTAGGACTGCCTAGATTGAAAGGCAGTGACTGATTTGGACACCTACTGAGTGTAAATGGCTAGTGCCCTGGCTGCCTTCTGGTAACTGCTCATTAAACATACGTCTCATGTTAACCTCCACTTCGGGGACACCCCCCGTGGCACAACCCACTCTGGGGGCTATGTTGCGAGCAATCACACACATGTCTCTACCCTAGAATTGGCCCAGAGAGCATTCTCCCAAGTCTGTAGAGACTTTCAAACTTAAATGGAAGGAGAGAAACCTCCCGCAAAAGAGGAGAGGGATGAACAAGGAACAAGAGAGAAGAGGAGAGTGTGAAGGAGTACAGTGTGGAGAGCCCTGACATTGAGAGCATCCTCTCTTCTTTCTGTGACCTTTCCATATTACGACAGTAGTGGAGCAACATGAAAGAGTCATCATCCACGGTGCTATCATGGGTAGTCAGACTCTTCCTCCCATTTGTAGAGGGTGGCCATATCATCGGCCACCTAGGTCTGAAAGCGGCCATACCCCTGGCCGCCCTACTCTCTAAACGATCGAGTATCAGGCTGCCTTCCTACTTTGACGGGCTGCAACTTTCATTCTTTTGTTTGTTGCGCGTAGAGCTTGTTTGTTAGTGTGGTTTGCCTTTTCCTTGCATATTAGAACCTTCCTTAGTTAACCCCCCTTAGTTCCCTAACATCAGAGGTTTTAAATCAAAACAAAAGGAAAGACTGGTGGTCAAAAGTATCGACCCTCCCCCTTTCCAAGTAAACTCCACCCTGTTGCTTACTCCCCCAATGTCAGGGGGAGAAGAGAAAAGAACAACAAATAGAAGAGAAGAAAGAAGCATCCTCTCCATCGCCCACGATGGCTAAACAAGGGCACGGGGATGTCTGTTCCTCTAGCTATCCTGGGGGCATTCCCCGCCAAAGGCTATATCCTGAAGATATGTTGGAAGCCAGTGCAAAGCACACTTATGAAGCCTATGTTCTGGCACTAGAAAGGGAGCAAGGAAAATGGCAAAATCGCTAGCAAAAAAAGGAACAAGAAGAAGGCTGGCATCCTGCCCAGCTCCGGGAATCCAAATTTGTGGTGCCATGGCCCGGCCCACTCCACCCCCTATAGCCCTTATCTGGCATAAGATAGCCCCTCGAGTGGTTGTTAAAATACCAACGACCAATAAGAAGAAGCAAACCCCATTGCGGGTATATACAAAAAAAGGAAGAAGCCAGTCTGGCCATGAAACAGCTACAACCATAATGAATGGGCCAGATGAGTATGAATGGCCCAGCATCCAGCCTGTGCAACTGAAGTAGCATGCCCCTCGAGAGCACTTCAAATTCCTGGATCCAACACTAGAAGCTGAAGAATAAGTAGGAATGCTAAATGCACGAAGCAACCTGCTCCTCGGGCAGATACAAAAGAGAACAAATAAAAAAAGAAGGAATAAGAGAAGTAAAAAAAAGGAAGACAGACGAAAGAAGAAAAGTCAAATGAAAAGAAGAAGAAAAAGAAGAAGAAGAATGAAATGAAGAAGACTTTCAACCCTGCATATCAACACACCGTCGGCACTATCCAAGTTGATAGTTTCTAAAAAAAAAGGAAAAAAAAAGAAAGAGATATACCGTGCAGTAGTGAAGGTAGATCAGGCTAGAGAGCCTCCAACAACGCCATCTGAGCAAGAAGAAAAATGAGGGTATTCCATCCTGTCAACTATAAGCAACACTTAGTGGCAGGGTCGTGCTCAAAATCCCGAGTCTAAAATCAGGGGTATATAAATCCCGCTCCCATTTTGTCTTCACGTAGTGAGGGGGAGCAGCAAAAGTATTTGCTCATTTGCTGAATCTCTACGAGTGAAGAGTCAACTGAGTAAACACGACAAGCCTGAATAATCACAAGAGAGGCAGGAGAATAAATCGCCTTGCTAATTAACACCCCCAGTTGGGGCAGAATGATGCCAGGCTATAAGCAAAGGGTAGGGAAGAGAGAAGAGAAAGAGAAAAGGAAAGAAAGAGGAAAAGAAAATCAAGCGTCCCTTCGCCGGTACGCCCCGAAGGGCTCTTCGTCGGTACGCCCTGAGGAGGCTCTTCGTCAGCACGCCCTAAGATACCTCCGCCGGTACGCCCTGGTGGACCCCCCCTTAGCACACCCCAGGCACCCCTTCACCAGCACACTCTTCGGAGTCGCTCCTCGGCAAAACCGTCGAGGACCCTTCGTCGGCACGCCCCTTACCGCCGTTCCCCGGCACGCCTACAAGGCCCCTATCTACATGGCCTTTGCGGAGGTCCACTAAGTGACATGAGCCCAAGGACCAGACGAATGAAGAGCGAAAGGGAGGTGATGAATGAGATGATGAAGGGTGGAGTCTGTAAAGGAGCTACTGTTGAAATGACTAAGGCTCCGTTAATTTTTGACAAAATTTTGATAGAGTTTCCCCTAGGCCGGAGGCGTAAGGGAAAACACAGGTGTGTGCCCACAGGGAGTGGCGGCCCCAACGAAGTGGTGGTGGGCCCCACAGGGCGACACCAGAAGTCCTCCGGTCCAAGTGGCCTTCTTCCCTTCGCCGGCACACCCCGAAGGGGCTTCGCCGGCACACTCGTGCTTGCCTTCATCGGCACACCCCCCGCAATAGGCTTCGTCGGCACAGTCCCCGTGCGGCTCCCCGGCACGCCCTGAAGGGCTCTTTCCCAGCACGCCCTAACCACACGCTTCCCCGGCACACCCCCCTGGGTGGCCTCCCCGGTACACCCTAAAACCCTTTCCCGGTGCGCTCGACGCTCTCCCCCAGTGGCACACTCGCCCCGCTCGACACGCCCCTCCACTGGTGCTGTCGGTGACGCCCCGCCCGACTCCAAAGATGGAGGAGGTGAAGGACGAAGAGGAGAGAATAGGAGGGGAAGAGAGAAAGAGGGGGGGAGAAGAAGAACACGAGGCTTAGGGCTCTGCCGTCCCCACATGCAGAGAGAAGAGGGGGGGAAAGTGGAGAGAGCAGAGGAAGAGAGGAAAAGAGGGCCGGCGATGCCTCCTCACCCGTCGAGGGTGGCAATGGCGGTGGTGGCGATGGCAACAGCGCTCGCGCCCGATGACGGAGAGGAAGAAGAGAGAAAAAGGGGGGGATGCCTATCTCATTATATGACAGATCGTCCAAATGCGCCCTAAATACATACACCTGCTTATCCAATACTTTTTTTTCTGTCTGGTCAGTTGTCATGATCAACGGGGAATATATACATATATATGTATAGTGGGTGTGGGGGCGGAATAAATTTGGAAGGACGTGAAAAATGGGGAGACACATCGATCCATCGTCACTGCATGCTGGGGGGATAAGGAATTATTCGATAGTCAGATGAGGAATGTACGTACGTGGGACACAGAAGATGGCGGTCTCAAATATGGTGAGCAAATTAATTTGAGAGAGAGAGAGAGAGAGAGAGAGAGAGGCCCGTGAAGTGATTCCCCAGCCAGTATATTAACCTTGTGGTAGCGATGGGAAGGTCGCCCTCGTCTTCCCATTTCCGTGATACGTCCTACGTGGGCGATTCCACTCAGTCTCCCGTTCTCTCTCCCACCATGACATGATCGCTCTCCTCCTCAGGTCTCCTTTGTTCCCTCTTTCTCTCTCCCACCACGGCAGCTCTGGTCTCCTTTCTTCCCCCTTCTCTCTCTCTCACTCGTGGAGGATCGGCAGAATGCGAAGAAAGGAAACAAAGACAATAAATGATAGAGTGAAAACACAGAAATTTCTGCGCTTGCACCGTGCCTGTTCAATCAAGTTACGTCCGCCCTTCCGAGAGAGAGAGAGAGATGACAAGGTGAGCGATTGGGATGGACACGTGAAGTGATGCGTCAGTTATTAAATTACTACCCGCATAGTCATTCTTGAAAAATTAACCTTTGTCACATGGGTGGGAGGGTCACTCTCGTCTTCCCATTTCCATAATACGTGGGCGATTCCACTCGGCCTCCCGTTCTCTCTCGCACCACGGCATGATCGCTCTCCTCCTCGGGTCTCCTCTCTCTTACACACACACACTCGTCATTCACATTAAGATTACGAGGAGCGACAGAAAGCGAAGAAAGGAAACAGAGAAAAATGACAGATAAAGAAAACAGAGAAAAAATTTTAATTCAATAGTCATTAGATCCTCCTCATTTTTCTGCACCTGCACCTTGTCTGTTCAAGCAAGTAACGTACGCCCTTCCTTGAGAGAGAGAGAGAGAGAGAGAGAGAGAGAGAGAGAGAGAGAGAGAGAGAGAGAGAGAGAGAGAGAGAGAGAGAAACCAGACCGGGGGGGGGGGGGTGTTTGCCCCGTATTATAGGGCTATAGATGTAAAAATCCCAATAATAAACTTGCCGACATCTGACACAGGGTTATCTGGTGTTGGGTTCATGGTTGATTCCAGTGTGTGATCAATGTGTTAACAGATGGTACATTGCCTTACTATTTGGTGATGGATATAATAAAACTATCCTTCACCCTTGATAGATGGGACTTCTCCTTCTCTGGTAGTTGGGGATGCTATCCTTTCTTATACCGAGGGTCCTCTTAACATAATTGATATTAAAGAAGTGCACTCTTGTCGTAGCTCCCTAGCATGGATATCCCCATGTGAATAAGCTTGATGACTCTGACAGTTTATCTGAATTACACTCATTGATAATTTTTATATTACAGGAGAAATGATAGTTAGTCCAAGGAGAACAGTTTTTATGGATGAAATATCTACTGGATTAGACAGCTCTACAACATATAATATTGTGAAATGTACACGCAATTTCGTACATCAAATGGATGCTACAGTATTGGTGTCCCTCTTGCAACCTCCACCCGAGACATTTGAACTATTTGATGATTTAATACTACTAGCTGAAGGACATGTTGTCTATCAAGGTCCGCGAGTTCATGTTCTTGAATTTTTTGAATCATTAGGCTTTACATTGCCTCCTAGAAAAGGAATAGCAGACTTTCTCCAAGAGGTACTTTTCCTGCTTTTCTTTGCCTTTTTCTAATTTTTTATTGTTGTCTAACTAGTTGTATTATTTAGGTTACCTCTAGAAAGGATCAAGCTCAGTATTGGTCTGACCATTCAGTACCATATGTGTTTGTTCCTGTTTCAAAAATTGCGGAGGCGTTCAAAAAATCCAAGTATTGGAGATCTATAGACTCTAGTCTTTCCGCACCTTCCAACAAGATGGCGAATCTCCCACCAGCTCTTGCTAGTACAAAATTTGCTGCATCAAAATGGGACCTACTTAAAGCATGCTTGTCGAGGGAACTTCTTCTAATAAGCAGATACCGTTTTCTTTATATTTTTAAGACGTGCCAAGTATGTGCCATTTTAGCAGCTTGCCTTTCTGTTGATACCCTACATTAAGTTTCTCATGTTGGTAAACTGCTTGGTGACTTGAAGTTGATTCTTAGCTAGCTACTTCATTTTCACTGCTTGAACTTTGTGCGTTTATGACTTCTGCTTCACAAAATACACTCATATTTTTTCGTGAGTAATTATCAATGAAGCTCACAAAGTACACTCCACCTCCCAATGATGGAGTTACACCAGTCCCCAAATATCTGAGTGTAGTAGTTCCAAAACATCTTTACGTCTGTGTGTAGAAGTCTTAAATTGGACTCTATATTGCGTCCCTAGTACACAATATTTACAAAATTCAGCCTTACATGATTTCATCTTTGGCAAAAAGTTCCTCTTGTGGAGTTCCATCATATCTCTCTGACTCATATGCACTAGCCGCATATGCCAAAGAGTGGTATCTTTAGTACTACTCTCTACTAAAAATGATACAGCAGTGTTACCCACAACTGTACTCCCAATTAACCTATACAAGTTATTCTCAATTCGCTTCCCCTTCATAACAATCAGAGCACCTTTACTGACCTTGAACCAACCAATGCCTAGAACTGCTGACAGATTTAGTCTAGACTTTTCCAAATAATCTAGAGATATCAAATTCTTATTCAGTTCTAGAACATGCCTGACATCTCCTAATGTCTTGATGATACTATCATGCATTTGGATTCTGATGTTCTCAATATCTATCAACTTGTAAGGGTGATCATCACCAAGCACAACTGGTCCACCATTATAACTCCCGTAGGTATGAAACCATTTCATGCGCGGACAATAATTGAATGAACATCCAAAATCTATGGTCCAAGATGTGAGAAAATGATCATTACTTGATGCTGTCAATAGTTCTGCATCATCTACTAGCACTTTCGCATCACCAGATCTATCTACCGTTACACTTGTTGAACCAGCCATAACTACTCTCTTTCTATTTACTTTCTATTTCAACAAATGACAATCCCTCTTGTAATTTCTCTTTCGATGGTATTTGTAGCACTCTGTCTTCTTAACCTTCGATTTAGACATTACCTTGTTCTTACCCTGGTTTATGTCCTTGATCCACCACAACCTCTTTCCCTAGCCACCAACTTTTGGAATGAGAATTATCCCTGTTACACCTCCTACTTGTCGCATTAGACCCGAGGATGAGTGTAACTGTGATGACCCGGATCCTTTCGGATCTTTGTTATCGGGTCTCGGATCGATTTTCTCGGAGCTTTCAGCTCTGTCTTGAGAAGAGCAGGAGAGAGAGAGAGAGAGAGAGAGAGAGAGAGAGAGAGAGATCGTTGCAGAAGGCTGAAGAGCCGTAGAGATCCTCCAGACGAGTACTCGTCGGCCCCAGTGCTGACTCAGTGAGTGCTCGTTGGACGGTAAGGTCGCCGGAAGGAGTCTTTCTCTGAGCGTGGGTTATCGCTCTCTTCTTCTCTCTGTGTAGTAGGGCTAGCAGCTTTATCCTCTTGCGTAGTAGTTTGGCAGAATGAATCACCGTGTGTCTCTTCCCTGTCGATCTCCCTTTTATAGGGGGTTGTCTTGGAGGTAGGAGCCTCATCCCTTGGTAGGGAAGGGCGTAAGAAGTAGAGTAACGTTTTCCCGCTATAGTGGCGGAAATTTTTCGTTGGAAGGCGATCACCCCAACGTCGACTGGTCCTGGGGCGAGTCTTACGGTGCTCATGGGACGTGCTCGTCCGTTATGGGGTCAAGGCCGACGTTATGGGGACAACAGTCAGTCGGCGGAGAATCCTCCGACGATAATGGTGCTTCGGCCGTAGTAGTTATCCGCTGTAGAATTCGATGTTAACTTGAGCTGGGCCGCACCTTAGTGGGCTACACGCGTCGAGGACCTCCTGGGCGTACCATTAAGAGCATTTTAGCGCGGACCTAATGCTATTGAGTCGTAATTGGGTACAACCGAATTTACCTTCCTCGATTATAAAAAGAAAAAAAAAAGATCTATCCTCGAATCTTGACCCGGGAGTCCGGAAAGGATATCTCCACATAACCTCTTTCCATTAAGAATGGAATAGAGCCTAGTATTCTTCCTTGAGACTACACATATTTATTTTCGAATTATCTTTCCGCCAAGCCAGATGCTCTGAATGTAAACACTTGGCCTCTTTCTTTTTTTTCCTATACGTAGGTGAATCTCCGAATATAATTGCAGTTGCTTGTTTTGTGATCTTAATTAGAGGATGTTTTTGGCTCCCAACATTCTAGTTCTGAAGCTCGCTGTTACAGTACCGTGACTTGAATGAGTCATATTTTGTCTATATCTTTTAGAGATGAGATCAGATTGAAGTAGTAGTAATATGAAACATGCTTCACCGATCCGAATCGAATTGGGATCTTCCCGACTCAGTATAAGTCACCTAAGTTGGATGCGACTCGAGTCGACGTTATCCCATTCCCAAACCAAGGCTTAATGCATTCTAGTTTTGCCCCATTAAAGAAAAGATTTTTTTTAAGTGAGTGGTGCCATTGAATATATTAAAATAGAAGAGAGGGATTTACAAGTGCAATATGTCTGCTTACAAAAGAGCCATGTACACAAGGCCACATTAAGGACATGTGTCACACACTAGCCCCCCAACAAACTCCCCAATCCTTATTGGAACCGATGCCTCCCTTCTGAAAAATCTGCTATTTCTCTCCACCCAGATGGCCCACAATGTGGCATGGAGAATGAGCCACCAAATGCACCTATCACCCTTGAGGAACCACTCCCTCTGCCACTCCCTCAACAACTGGCAAATAGACACTATGGGCTGCAATGTACACTGAACTTTGTTCAACACATGGAGCCAAACCTCTCCCATTAAAGAAAAGATATCTGGATGGTCATGCTTATTAGTTTCAAAATGCTCCCATGAAGTTTGTGTTCATCTAATGTTTTAGGCAAACCTAATCTATCTATCTTTCACAGCTGTTAATATATAAGCCCAGGGGTGAAGTTGCACATTGCAAGTGCAGCTGCTACACTAGATAAATTAGAAGTCAAAGTTTATGTCAGCAGCACAACTGGAAGGAATGTTCTCAACAGAGATATGCAAATAATTATAAAATGGCAGAAATAGCACAAATAATATATGATAGGTGTTCGAACGCGGAATAAAAATGGATGGAATTAGGTAAATAAAGATGCATGTATTTTGCTAATAAGAGGAAATATGTGATAAATTGCTCCTTTGGTTTATTAGTGTGTGCACTATTATTTCCACGCTTTGTGGTTTATCAAACAATTAGGGTTCGGGTGTTGGACCTTTCTCCACCAACTGTAGTTGGTGTTAATTTACAAAATCTGAACATCTTTGATTAATTGTCAAAGAATCCCTTGAAGATCTAACAATATCCGTTGTGACATTGTGGGTTTGATCTAATGGACATGATCTTGGGGATTACTGATTGGAAATATACGCTTGCAGGAAAATTGAGAACTTTCATTCCTTGAATGTGTGTAACACACATTAAAAGTGGTCTTTTAAGACCCTACATTTGGCCCGATCATTTAATTGGTCCTTTGAATTTACATAGTATCCCAATCGGACCGTTGAATTTGTCTCTCAGACCAGTCTTTCCTATCCGGCCGAACCGTCTTATGCAAAATGTTCTTTATCTCCCGATTGGAAACCTCCCTCGGATAGCTTGCTTAGCTTTGGAGAGGAACAAGCATTTGAGGAGGGGTGCCGATGGCGAACGCCTGAAGAGGCGTCCGTAAAGTGCGTCACTCGGGATCTTATTTGCCTGGCCTCCAAGCGATCCTCAGGCAAGTGTTGATGAAGAAGGTAGTCAAAGATGGGGTCCATCCATGACGACTCATAGTCGATGGCGTTCACCTGAGGCTCAGGCTCTTACGGTCGGGCTAACTGGCTCAGGACACTTGGTTCAACACTTGTACTCCTCGCAGCTGGCATGCTTTTGGGGTAGGGTGAGGAGCTCCATCAGCGTCATCGGGTACTCCACTCTGAGCGTTCTTTGGAGGATGGTATCCTGAGTGTCTTGCATCAACACTGTCATGACGATACTAACGTCCAAGTGAGGGATGTGGAGTGCCTCTTTAGGGAATCGGGCAACGAAGTCCCACAAAGATTCCTCGTGGCCCTACTTGATGATGAGGAGACTCACCACAAATCTGACCTTCTTTTTGTAGCCGATGAAGTTCTCCTTGAACATCATCTTCAGTTGCTGGAAGGAGGTTATGGTCTCGATAGGTAGCACCTCAAACCAGGTCTAAGCGTTCTCCTGCAAGGTAGTGATGGATGCCAAACATTTCATAGTGTCCGAGGCCCGATGGAACACCAGGTTGGACTCAAAGTTGTGCATGTGATCAGCGGGGTCGGTGCTTCTGTTGTATGGGGTGAATGTCAATAGTTGGAACTTCGGGGAACCGGTGCCTCCATGCTCTCTCGGGAAAAAGGAGCGTGGAAATCGGAGTCATCGTCGATGAGTCCCTTGGTCCGCACTGTCTGAAGGATGTTGTCTAGGTAGCGGATCTTGCCTTCAAGCTCACGCTCCACCTCCTCATAGAATCTTAGCCATTACGCCATCTTTGGATTGGAGTATAGCGAGCTGTCGGGATGCTGTGTGGGTGGACTGCGCAGGTGCTGTGAATGCACGGCGAAGACGTGTGAATGATCGCATGCCCGGTGAGACTCCGCTACAGTGGGTGTGCCTCCGTTCTGAGGGAGCCCCATCGGAGTATGATGCTGATCCACTTGATACCAGCAGTTTCTAAGTTTCCCGACGTCTTCCCTGATGAGTTGCCAGGCTTACCTCCAGAGCGAGAGATAGAACCTATCAAATGTCCCGTCCTCCAGCTCAATCACCTCGACCAAAGCCCACTGTCACATATTCAAGATATCCTATCTCCCAGCTTAGCCATCGCCGCTGAAGCCCGCTATCGGGACCAATCCATCCATCCCACTGTGATAACTGATATAACTTAACGACATAGACCCTCGGTAAAAGCCTGTTCTTTGATTTTGGGCATACATAACCCACTTTCCCGCTATCCTTTGGGTTTTACAACCTACTCTGTTGCTACCCTCCAGCTCTTATGGCTAGCTTTCCTGCTCTCCGATTACCCCAGGGCTTTCACAACCCGCTTTCCAGCTACCCTTGGGCTTACACAGCCTACTCACTAGCTTTCCTTGGGCTTATGCAGTCGGCTCTCTAGCTATCCTTGGGCTTACACAGCCTGCTCTCCAGCTATCCTTAGACTTACACATCCAACTCTCCAGCTATCCTTAGGCTTACATAGCCTACTCTCCAGCTATCCCTAGGCTTACGTAGTCTGCTCTCCAGCTTTCCTTGGGCTTTTACACCCTGCTCTCTAGCCATCCTCAACTTTATATCCCACTTTTCTATAGCCCTCGGCTTTATAGCCCACTTTTTGATCCTCCTCGGCTTTATAGCTTGCTTTTGATATCTTTTTACTTTACAGCCCGCTTTCCAATATCCTTCGACTTTATAACCTCCATCTTATTCTTGGTCCCACCAGTATTCACTCAAAAAGAAAAAGAAAAAGAAAAAGAAAACTCTATGGAGTGTTCTTGATTTTGGATGTTTGCTTGCATTACTTGCATGCTTGTTTATTATACATATTTAATACACTTCCTTTGAACTTTCTAGGACCATACTTCCTTGCAAAATAATGCGGCCCCAATTCTGGATATATGTGCATTACGGCATATTCTAAGTGAGAAAATCAATTTTTAGTGGATGCATGCGTCAAGGGAAGAGTCATAGCTATGTTGTTAGCATAACTCACAAAATATACCCGAGACAAAACTCCCACACATTGCACACAATGTGATCAGCGGTTTCTAACCATAAGGATTGCATAATTTCTTACTAACGCTCTGTGGATGCTCAAATTGGCCTATAGTCCGCTCCCTTCAAACGCATATTGGTCCTGGGATCTTATCCCGGGACATTTTCCCGGTGCCACTTTACACCGGAAATATTAACGATGCCCATGTGAGCCTGGCTTCGACCGCGGGGGGGCCACCGCAGTATGGCCGCGCCTTGATCTTGCATCGGGCCGACAAAGTCGTTGATTTCTGACCGCTTTAATCAGGATTTGACTGAATATTTCTCGTTCCTCCGAACAGTAAATTTGTCACATCTTGACATACATATACTTCGATTTTCCCGTGACGATTACGCTGTTTTCAAACCGGACGCTCGTCCGAACATTAAATGGTCAACACGTGACCAACATGATCTCAAACGCTTTCCTCACACCCTCGTACGGGGACTTCAACGCTTCTTAATAGATTTTTCATATAATTAATTTTATGGCCATGAGGCCATTTTTCTCGGTGATTAATTAAGGGTGTTCCCTCGTATGGGGGATGTAAATGACACCGTGACCTTTATAGCGCGGCGGGTTTTGGTCCCGACACGGACCACACAATCGTCTGACCGAGTCAGATCGAGCGCACCACAGGCTTCGGAGCCCGAATAAATCATCACCTAGGTGACTGGCACGCCCACGCACTTAATAAATCGAATAAACCCAATAAGCGAACGAAAGAAGAATAAACAAATAGATGTGTCGAAAAGTGCGTCCACAGTCCTCTGCCACCGGAGCATCCTCCGCCGCTGGAGCATCAACCGCCGTCTGAGCCTCATCCGCCACGGGAGGGGGAGCCTCCCCGTTGTGCTCTCCGTCGTCAAGAAGGACGATGGTGGGCACTACGACACGCCGCCTCTTCCCCAGACTGGAACCGCCGATGAAGTCCATCGATAGAAGGGAATAGGGGGGGTCATCGCCGGTAAAGTTGCAGGGAAGGGAGGAGGAGAAATGGAGTAGAGAGAGAGAATGGAGGGAGATGGAGGGACGTTGGCTAATGGGAGGGTTTTAGTGTTTATCGTTTTAAATAAAATAGCAACTGGAGGAGGGGCGTCACTCAAACATTCAACGGCCATATGCAGAGGCGTTATTTAGAAGAAATCCTAATTTTTGGAATTTTGCATAATGGCGGCTTCTGTCGAGGCGCTGCATTATGATTATACGGTTGTGTGAATAGGTGCCCCAGAAGAATAAGAAGGCTAAGGAAGAGGACAAGCAACTCATGGCAGCTTGCTCCTTTTGTGAGAAGTTCGGCCATTCAGCTGAAGAATGTTGGAAGCTCCTTGGTGCTTGTTTACTTTGCGGCAACCGAGAGCATCGTATGCTAGACTGCCCTCTTATGAAGGATCAACCTTCCAATGGTGGACGTAAGAGATAGGCTCGTCTCAATGCTATTTTAGACGATGAGAAAATGCCCAAGGATGATGGGCTTATGAAAGGTACCGTTCACATTTGTTCCCATCCTGTATTTATACTATTTGATACTGGTCCTTCTCATTCCTTTATATCTACCACTTTTGTAAAAACTTTGCCAGTTTCATCAGCTCCCTTACCTTCAAACTTTGCTATTACTACACCCTTAGGCCCTGGAGCAAAGCTTACCAATTACTACCGTGATAGTGAGGTAATAGTAGAAGGTCACAATCTCCCTGCAAATCTTGTATGCCTCGATATGGAAGGTTATGATGCGATTTTAGGTGTAGATTGGCTGGTAGACCATGACTCCTATATAAATTACTAGAATAGGATAATATCCTTTCGCAAACCAGGTCTTCCAAGGTTTTCCTTCCTTAGTATAAAATATAGAAAATATCCTGCTATTATTTCATCTCTTCATGCTTGTAAACTTATATCACAAGAATGTGAAGCTTTCCTTGCCTCTGTAACCGTTATCGAGTCCAAGGAGATCATCTTAGAAGGCATCCCCATAGTGAATGAATTTTCAGATGAGTTTCCATTAGATTTACCCGATTTACCATCCGAAAGGGAAGTAAACTTTTTCATTGAACTTGTCCCCGAAGCAACACATGTTTCAATAGTTCCTTACAAGATGTCCCCCACGGAACTTAAGGAGTTGAAGAGGCAACTTCATGAATTATTAGACAAGGGTTTCATACGACCTAGGACATCCCCTTGGGGTGTGCCAGTTCTATTTGTCAAGAAGAAAGATGGATCCCTCAGGTTATGTATTGACTACCGACCAATGAATCAACTTACTATCAAGAGCAAATATCCGTTGTCGCGTATCAATGAGCTCTTTGATCAGATTTATGGAGCAGAATATTTTTCTAAAATAGACCTCTGGTCGGGGTATCATCAGCTCAGAATCAAGGATGAAGACCATGAATCATGTTCCGCCAGAGAATTCTATCAAGTACTATATTCGTATTTAAACTCAAGAAGCCAATTTTTCTTCTAATAACATCACACTATCTCATTTTAAGCTTTCCACGAGCTCTTTTACTAGCATTCACAAAGATTTGGTCACAACTTTGAACTGGTGTTGAGTTAGGGCAACATTATACATGTTCAAACCATTTGAGCATATTTTCCCTCATTCTACACCCAAGCTCTCACGGATGTGTTCATTGCTAATCTTTCTTAATTTTACCACACATCCATCTCAACATTCTCATCTCCGCCACACACGTTTTGTGAATGTGTTTCTTTCTTACTGTTCCACACTTAGTACGATATAACAAAGAAAATTTCATAGCCGTTCTATAAAAGTTCTCTTTAAGTTTCACAGGTATACGACGATCACAAAGGACTATTAATACGATTCTTCATTTTAACCAACCTGTCTTAATCTTGTGAGCAACATCATCATAGATCTCTCCATTCTCTTGAATAATAGACTCTAGGTACCGAAAACTACTATTTCTAAGAATGTTTTATCCATCAATTAAAGTTATGTCTTCTTGTGCCACTCTCCTACTACTAAAATTACAGTGCATAAACTCTTAACTTCTACTAATTCTAAAATTTTTAGACTCCAAGACCTGTTTTCAACATTCTAATTAGCATTCAAACCATCAATACTTTCATCAATTAAAACAATATTATCTGTAAACAACATACACTCAGGGATATCATCGTGCAATTACTTTGTTTCTTCATCTATAACTAAGGTAAAGAGTTATGGATTTAATGCAGAACCTTGATGCAAACTTATAGTAACATGAAATTCACAAGTCTCTTCAGCAATAGTTCTCACACTAATAATAGCACCTCCATATATATCCTAAATCAAATTAACATATCTTTAAGAAACTCTTTTTTTTCTTAATGTCCACCAAATCAGCTCTCTCGGTCCTCGATCATGCGCCTTCTCCAAATCAAGAAAAACTATATGTAAATCTTTCTTCATCTCGATACTTCTCCACTAACTACCGTAACAAGAAAATGGCTTTTATAGTAGATCTATTTGGCATAAAACCAAACTGATTTTATAAGACAATAGTTGTATATCGAAGACATTTTTTGATTACTCTTTTTCAAACGTGGTGATCGTGATCAAGATTCTCCCAAAATCACACGGCTCAGGACCAATGGTACAAAGTTCAGAAATATTTGGTTCAACCAAATAGGCAGTAGAAGCCAGATGGCTTGGCGCAAAGTGCCTGATAAAATTGACGTCGGTTTAGACTGCAATGACAAACATTGCCCAGAATTGGTGATGACACCATGCAATAATGGAGCTCCAGAGCAATGTATAATGTCTTTGAGTTCTACTTATGGATTGTCGTCACATTCAACCGAATTCTCTATCATGTCATTAGGATTAAGGGGGGAAAAGAACAAATTCAACAACATTTTTTGCCATGTCATGAAGACTGACTGAGGAGAGCAACGGAAGTGTCAAAATCCACGGGCCGCCCGCTATCACCTTCGGCTCCAGCGGACGTCCCATGGGGGGTATTTGTTGAACCCTAAAATTTATTGAAAAAAAAAGAAGAGAAGAAAAGAAAATAGAGAAACCCCCTCCGCCCCTTGAACAATAGGAAGACCAAGGAGGGGGGCCTCCGGTGAAGCAGCACGAGAGGGACCCCCTCGGTGGCATTGAACTGGAGGGGGGACCCCCTCCGGTCGCTTGCGGACTGGAGGGACCCCTCTGGTCCTGTAAACCGGAGGGGAACCCCTTCCTGTGGGTGATAAACCCGAGGGGGACCCCCTCCGATATTGCTAGGACCCCCTCTGGTCACGATCAGAGGGAGGCCTCTTTGGTCCTCCTTTGTTCCTGCGCAACACAAACCCCCCCCCTAAAAAAAATAAAATAAAATAAAAGAAGAGGAAGAGAAGGGGGGAGGAGGGGGTCCATATCTTGGCCTTTGAACTTCGACTGGAGGGGGGTGCGTCCCATGCACTTCCACCGGAGGGAGACCCCTCCGGTCCACTTCCACCTCCAACAAAAGGGAGTCTAGAGGTCCAAAGGAAAAAAGAGGTTCGGAACACTTGAAGACTTGGAGAGTTTTTAAGAGGCCCAAGTGAAGAGGAAGACGAGCTTGGAGAAGGAGAAGAAGCCTGCGCCCTCTCCCTTGTGGCTGGGTTTTCTTCCCCCAAGTTTGAAGATTGCTTTTGTAAAAAGACCCTCACACTAGGGTATATTGCTAGAAAACTCCGTCAGGAAGAAATATCATTGTATTGTTGTAAATTCATTACTTTAGGAGATAAATGGAGGATAAATAAAAGAGGAATTTGACTAAAATACAAATTTCGGCGCCAAAATACGAAGGCGGTCTATCGCACGACCGCTACTCCATGGTAGCGGTCCACGAGCGACCACGTTATGCTTCCGTGAACGGGTGTTGGAGAGGCGTGGAAAACTTGGATCTTTGGCATTCCAATCGTCATGGATCGAAGCTATCTACCATAAGAACTTATTCTAGACTCCATAGGGATCAAGTTGATGCCCTATAGGACTTCTATTTGGATCAAAATTTGCAGCCCTAGGTCATCCTCTATAAATAGGGCCCAGGTTCAACATGCGCAAACCCTCGTTTTTGGCTCGCATTGTTCGACGGAGGTCAAGCATCCAGAGAGTTAAAAGGCTGGAAGTTGTTGTTTCTCTGCAAACCGTGCAGGAACCAACGTGTCAGTCCGGTGAAGATCAGGAGGTTAGGGACCCAAATCGAGGGCAAGAGGGTGAAGAGTTAGAAGGTCAAGAAGTTGTCGATTCTACGCAGGACGCGCAGGATCCAGCATCATCTTCCAGTCAGAAATTAGAAGTTTAGAGCCCAGTCCAGAGGTAGGTTATCTAATGATTGGCACAAACAATGTGTTAGGATTAAAAGCCCTCTGATTTCATGAAATTTCATACTCTATACACATCGTATTTTACGTTTTATCAGGACTGCGCTTTCAACTTATCTCTGCATGCATATCCCTGCATCTTAAGAAGAAAAGATGATAATTTTGGCTTAATCCATGTAAACCCATGCATCTTCATCACTAAATTCTTGTTCTATCATATTTTATCTTTCAATATCATGCATTAATTACCCTTAGATAGGCCGGGAACGCCTTAATTACCTTCTGCCTATCGCAGGTAGAAGGCGGTCTCTCAGAGACCGCTACTGTAAAGTAGCGGTCCCAGTCTGACCGCTATTACAAGAAGTGGTTCTCTCTAGACCGCTTTCCTCTTTCTGTTTTCTGCCTTCTGTTAACTCTAAACAGAACGCAGATCAGCCCTTATAACTATATGTTAAGCCAAAGTATTTAGGTCCTATCCCTAGTTATATCATTACATTCATGTTATTGGTTATATTGTGCATCTATCATGATAGATTTCATGGCCTACATGTTTTAGAAATTTATTTTCACTTCTATTTCCTTCCTTTGGCGCCCGAGCCTCCACACTCCGTGCTACATCTTCGAGGATGTCAAGACCTCACTCAATTTCATATCGATTTGTCTCTTGGGACGCGGGTTCATGATGACACGATGTCATGTGTAGGATGCGGCCCCACCATCACCAGAGTTGAAATTCAGCCGTCAAGACTTCTTCTTTTTCTTCTTCTTTTTCTTCTTCCGTCGACAGCTTGCTGCAAACGCGAAAATTTGGGTGTCCACAAATATCCCCCACCTGCAGGTAGCGCGAGGGAGGGACGAAAGAGCGGGACCTGCGGGTGCAGTCCTTGAGAGACTTGTTTAGCTTGACGAGGAGAGCGGGTTGTGAAAGTCAGAGTCATTGGAAGGCGAGCCACGAGGACGGAGAGTAGAGTCTATTCCTTTAATGGTCGGGACGGAAGGTCCCAATCAAAAGGGGTATTCGTCACTCAAAGGGACGGAGAGAAGAGTTTGTTTAATGAATGATCTACACAGGAGGTCCAAATCAAAAGGGAATATTTGTGGCCACAAGGGGACGGGGCGAAGAGTTTGTTCCTTCAAAAGAGGTATTTGTCACCCGAAGGGACAGAGAGAAGAGTTTGTTTAATAAATGATCTGAACAAGAGGTCCAAATCAAAAGGGAATATTTGTCGCTACAAGGGGACGGGGCGAAAAGTTTGTTTGTTAAATGATGTGGACAGGAAGTCCGAAATTAAGGGGGGGTTTATTTGAGGGTGGCGGAATGCCGGAGGCCAACACAACTTCTTTGTTTCCTTCGTGGGTTCGTTAGCACGGAGTTAGTGCCAACGCAAGGGCATGGGTTTGTTCTCCCTTCCCTGCTCCGGATAGAAGATCCGAATCAGGTGTGCGTTTGTCGGGACCGACAGGGTGTCGGAGACCAACCTGATTCAAAAAAACACACTGCATGCTACTTCTAAGATGTATTACAATTATCGTCCTTGTCATTAAGTGCTGTGATTGCCTTGGAGGAAGGTCTGGTGTTCCATTCTGATTACTTCTATAATTCTTCCCCTGGTCATCTCTCTATTTCTGCAAACATCATCTCTCTCATAGAAAGTGTAACGACCCAGAGATCCGGGTACCGGTAAACCGATACCAAGACCTGGGGACGCCACCCAAGAGGCTGATGAGCAGTTTTGATACCATGTTAGAAAAAATTAAAAAATAAAAATAGAGCACATTAATAATAATAGAGATCTTGACATTATATAGATGGGGTGGCACTCAGTGAATGCCTAGTATGGGACTAATTCGATTTCATCAATGCACATAATGGTGAATCTCAGCACTATGAACTTTCAAACATTGTTTAAAAGCCTGAATTCTCTTTCCACAACTCTTCCATCAAATCATGTCCATGAAAGAAACTAGAATCACCTCGCTTTATATTCCCCCCAATATTTCAGATGTTTGTTTTCCATCAGCTGCTTCCCCATTTCAAGTCAACATTGAATTTTAGAAACATTGTTAAGTATCTGCATGATCCACTGTATAACAAATTGCTTTAGATGGACTTCCAGAGAGCTGGAACATTGACAAAAGATCCAAACATTGTTAAGCCACAGTGTGAAGTAAACTAGAGAGGACAAATGGTGCATGTGGTCGTGTATGTACGATGTGCAAGCACATGGCTGAGGATCAGTGTACATGAAAGAGTCAAAGAGGAAAGGAAGGAGAAAGATATAGGTAACAAAAAACTACTTATAGCACAAATACAGAGAGAAAAGTAAGAATAATGAATTAGGGCAGAGAGAGAAAAGATATGCAAGTAGTAATTCCAAATTCCAATTTCACAACTTTCTGATAAAAAAGATATCTAGCCAAAAGTGTGAAACAGGGAAGCATGGAGAGAGAGAGAGATGGATGAAGACATTTCTAACTTTTTATTGCATTAGTTAAGGGAGAGGGATCTCAATTATCACTAGGAATGCAAATGAGGTTGGATTCTCCAATAATCCAATCCAATTTATCTGCTATCTCTTAAATCAAACATCTGAAATCTCTGCATCCCAGAAGATCTTGTTTTGTTTTCAGAACATAGGAAAATGTCCAATTGGACCTCCAGTAACCTACAATTCAATACAAAGGGCCCCTTGGAGGACCGTGGATTTGCAAAATGGAACATGCTGAGTTTGTCTTCTTTGGCCCTGTGATCCTCAGTACCAAACATCAATGGAAAATTAAGTTTGCTTTTTTCTATGAAATGTAAATTTACATCAGCTTGACAAATATGTACCTGTAAGAGCGTTAGTGAAGCTTTCATTCATACTAGATAGGGCTTGTAAAGCATATAAGTCTGGAAAGAGTAATAAATTTATAGGATATGCAGGGTGCAAGCACAAGCAGAGAGCACAATACCAAATCAAGCATTCTTGTAAGGGTTCCTACTACCAGCAAACAAGCATCCATTGCAAAGTGTTGAGAGTGCCTAGAGATACAATCTTCCTCAACCAAATCCTTTGCCAAAGAAAAAGCTCAAGAAGAGAAAAGCCCTACGTGATCATTCTGCTGCAACATTGAAAGTCTTTGCAACACTCAAATTTTCCTCTCCAACTTTTAGTGTTTTTCGTTTAAGATTGTTGCTTTATCATTCTTTATTTTCTTTATCTTGGATACTCAGAATTAACTTATACACAACTCTACCTATTATACAGGCTTTATCTATGTAACCTCAACTTAAGAGGTGTCCTTCTTCTTGAGAGGAGAAGTCCTTGCTTAAAAGCAAGACTACCGTAGGAGGTCAATATCTTGTAAGTTTGGCAAGCCTGAAAATTGGCTGAGTTTAGCTAAACTTGGAATTTAGCTAGGATCCTAGTGAAGGGATGCCCATGGTGAGCTGAACACTATTGATAAATTATCTACCCGCCCCAACAAGAACAAATAAACAAACATGGACATGCAATATAAGCCAAAAGGGGGAGAGGCGATGAAGATATAGAGATAGACTGTGATCACCACCAAGGGCTAACAACACCAAAATGGACTAGGAAGAGGATGCAATGACACTACGTACCTTGGAAATATGAGGAGGAAGGATGCGGCCAAGGAAGACTGCTACACATGATCTCGCATGACAAACGGGTGCGGGAAACGTTGTGGGATTACACCTCCTTGCCTTCCAGCCGGCTAGAGGGTGAGGGTCTCATGTTGTATTCTTGCTTTCTTGGGAAATAAAATCACAAAGGGAGAACTATGAAGTGCAGCATCAATCCCGTATGTAGAAAATAAGCATAAAAGACTAAGGGAAGAATGCACCAGGGAGGGTTTTTAACGCCTATAAAAGGGAGGAAAAGATAGGTGTGTGTGTGTTGTGCAATGATTGAAAGTGAAAATATGATTTAAGATGCAGAGACAATGGAGAAAGCTGAGATGCAAAAGTGCTATGCAGTGTAAAGGTTTGCAGAAATATGTAGAAATCTGTGTGAAAATAGAGAAAAGAGGGCAGAGAAATAGGCCTCCTGGGAGACCAAAGAAGACTGCTGCAACATCAACACCTGCTACTTTTCAGCCACCGGTGGGACAAAAGGGTAGGCGGATCACCAATGTCACCAAAAACCAAGTAATGTTCTAGCACACAGTGAAAGGTCAACCAATATCTCTTTATACTCCAATTCGGGAACGAGAAAAACCACGACAGACTAATCACACAAGAAATAGAATGAAGAAATTCTATGAACTACATCATGTCCTTGCAAATCCCCATTGCAAGACCATAGAACGCCCTAGTTAAGGAAATCGAGAAAGCGCGTAAATAACTTCCGAGACTCAAATCGCATCACCACGGCCACGCCAAAAACCTATCAGTGAAATAAACTACAAAAGCCAAAAACAAAAGAAATTAAAAAA
Source organism: Amorphophallus titanum (assembly GCA_024336825.1). Taxonomy (NCBI): domain Eukaryota; kingdom Viridiplantae; phylum Streptophyta; class Magnoliopsida; order Alismatales; family Araceae; genus Amorphophallus; species Amorphophallus titanum. The sequence continues at coordinate 16,869,068 of JANBPO010006859.1, forward strand.
GAAACAAACCTGCTTCTTGATGTCGGCCTTGCGGGCCTTGATCGCGGCGGAAAGGAGCCTCGGAAGGCGGTCGAACTCAGCGGCCTCGACGTTGGACGGCCACACCTGCGGGTCCTTGTAGCAGAGGAACAGGTGGCGCTCATACATCTGGACCGTCCCCGCCAGCGGTTCCTGCCGGAAATCCGGTCGCTGGAACCCAAACTCTGCGTCGCTGCCGCCGCCCGCGTTCCCGTCGTCCCCGGCGCCGCCGGAGACGACGGCGGAGAGCAGTCCCTCGTTCTGGAAGCTCCCCCGCGCACTCCCGATCTGGGGGCTGGGGTCGGGTGCGAGGAGGGACTCGTCGGGGCTGGCCACGCCGCCAGCGCCTGCAGCCAAGGATGAGGCGATCAGGGAGGAGGCGCTGGGGTCTTCCATTCCAGGTCGGCGGGGCGCAAAGCTCGAGAGGCGGCGGCGGCGGCCACGGAAGAGGCGAAAGCAGGAAGCAACAGAAGGCAAGGCGCTTCGTGCTCTCATCTCCGTTTGGGTGGGGTGGTTTTTATAGCGGTGGACTGGAGGATGGGAAGGGTTCAAGGGATGGTAAGACGGGTACCAAAGCGAGTTTGACGGCCACGTGGCGGTACGAGGCGACTTGATCCATTTTGGCTTCGACGATGAGAGGGAAGGTGATACCCAGTTAGGCAGTTACCAATGAGGTCACCTTCCAATTCCAAGGAGTAGCGAGGCGATGAATTTTTCTGAAGACTTTTATAAATTAATCCATATAACGACTATGAGACTAATTACCCTCATCATATGAGAGGATATCATGTGCACTAATCTATATCCAGATTCTTTGATGTCTCATCTTAAAGATCCTATGACTAGAAATATTTAGAACGCATACATTTGGAAGGTTGGTCTCATTATGATCCAACCTTCAAGTGATAATGCACATAAATAAGTGAGACATAATGAAAAAAATGTCATAAATATTGTTAATTTGAATGAGAATATGCAAGAAATGACGCCATCACTTCAAACGTGATTGGCTTACAGAGTATACACACTTCTTTCATCTCCTATCCCCTATCTAGGCCTCGTATAGTTGACTCGCTGCACTTGCACCAGCAGCAGGTAGAGATTGTCACATCCTCTCTCAACTCGTCAGCGGTGATTGAGCCATTCACGGGGATACAAGAGGTCCAATTTGATCACATCTAGAGGCCTTTGTTGAAGCTCCTTGCCTTCCTCACCTCTGACCACCATTACAAATTGATAGAGAGAATGTGATCTTTTAGCTACACCAACAAGGGCTGCGACACTAGCAACAGCAGTAGTGGTGCCAGTAGCTCGATGGTGACTAGCTATGTCCACTAGTGCCAAGCCTTGGATGTGTCCTAGAATTGGTCCAGGGTGAAGTAGTTGCCCTCATCGTTAATCGCCATGGATACTGCCTACCAATTCACCCCCTTCCCCCTCCCCTCCACTCTCTCTTTGTTTGCAATTTTACTGTTCATTCACATTTACTATTCCCACAAGTTTACTATTCGTTCAACTCATTATTAGTGTGAAAACTTATTATTCATATCACTTTCACTGTTGATGCAAATATTAAGCCTGAGCGATTTTGGCAATTTCACAAGAAAATAGCTGGGTTGACCTAAACCTTTATCAAATCACAACCCCCAACCACCTGGTAAACCCATGAGTCAACCTCTTGACTCTCAAAGTAAAAATAAGTTAAACTCTGAAATAACTTAACCAAGACAAGTTAACTTGGAGTTAGCTAACCCGCTATTAAAGCGGGGCCTAGAGAATTGAGATGTTCCTCTGCATCTTCATCTTTTATCTTCTGGTCATGAAGGGTTTTGCCTTAAAAAAAGAGTTTTTATTTGTTTTATTCTGAAGTGTTATCTGGGAATAGAGAATAGAGGTCAATTTTTAATGTCTGCGAATCTCCCAAGCAATAGCTTTCTTCCTGTCCCCTTCACTCCAAGATAGAAACTCTGTGTGCGGAATGTTGTAGACTTCCGCACACAGATACATCTCTATTTCGAAAGACGGGTCATCAAATCTTTTGGGGACTGAGGATCCACATTCCGAATGTTCGCATCCATCGAAGCATTCATAAGCAATTCGTACTCTTTATGCGAACACTCGTCAAAGAACTCTTGCCACTCTTCGTCAGTGAGAGAGTCATAAGTCGGCTCAATCAGACACTCTTTAAAGATGCGAGGATTGAACTTAGGCCAATCGCAGATCATCTCTTTCTTGCCCTCTGGTGGAGGGTACTCATCCATGAGTTGTTCAAACTTCACGGGGTGGAGGGCACGAAAGACAAACGTCTGATAGAACGGCTCTTGAAGCTTCGCTAAGTCCTCCATCATCGCCTTACCCGCAATCTTCATGGGCTCTGGCATCTCTTGCTCAGGATCGAAATCCTTCAAGAGATTTAGGAGATTCGAAAACGACTCTTCTACTTCCGTTCTATACTTGTCAGGGTCACCAACAAAGATGCGACACCGTGTAGTGGGACGCTTCTTACTCTTCAGCTTCTCTGACATCTTGAGGGGATGCTTACTCATGAAGGTGTAAATCCGTTCTTGTAACAGACTTCCATTAGGACATCCAACATGCGGTCTGCAATGTCGGGCAGATCTTCAACCGCAGATGGATACATGTAAGGCTTGGCAGGTTGGCTATACCAGGTCCAAAGCTTCCGATCCTTGCTGTCATCACCGAACAAGGGGTGTCGGAACGTCCCGGGTTCGCCGGCATGCTCGTACGGTCTCGCATGCGGGGAAACGTTCTTATCTGTCTGAATACGAATGCCGGTATACCTGGCAGTGAACCCAACTCCAAGCTTTGTTGAACCAGGGATACGACGCGACCAACTAGCACTAGCCTGGATCTTATGCAACGTAGGCGTAGCGATTCGTTTCATGTTCTTGCGCAGATAAGACTTGTTCTCTTTGCTCATCTGCGCAAAGTCATAGACCAGCTTTTTTAGTCCGGCTTGCGGTTTAGCCACATTAACTAGTCCCTCTCACCAGAGCACCAGAACCAGGCCACGCAACAGAGTTCTTAGCCAGGTCACCAACGTTGCGAATAACAACAAGTGAAGATTAAGATTATACACCCGTGCTTTTAAATAAATAAAAGAAAATCAAATAAGCAAACAAAAATATACATAATAGCAACAAATAAACAATATATATATATACCCATGCCTGTAAAAGAAAAAAGAAAAAGTTATTAGATAACTCAAACAAAAAAAGAAATACGATAACGTCCGCTCCGGCACTCTCGCTTCCTCAGACTCGGTGTGAATGGAATATCAATGACGCCCCGGCAAGCCGTGTCCGGACCTTGGGGGTCACCCTAATATGGTCGTGACTCGCTATTACCCCTGACTAATAGCTTAATAAACAGGACTCGTTCCGATTGGGATTTAAATCTTTCATTCTTATTTAACTTGCGGTACACTCGGCAGACATTCGTGCGGGTTTACTTTCGTCTTTGTCACGCTTTCAACACGGGCTTACGTCCGGACATGGAATGGTCCGTGAGTGATCGATATGAATTGAATGTTTTTACCCCCGTCTGGGGGCATTTCAACACGCCTCACGAATTTCACTAATCTCACTTATTTAATGTTGATTTTAGGCCATGAGGCCTGTGGACGTGTAAAATTACACGTCTGCGTGTCCCGACCAATCCAGCATCAACAACAACTTCAACCGAAGGGATTGCAGAGAACACGTCCCGTCCGGACCCTCTGAACGAATAACGCACTGCCGTGAAGTCACTGTCGGAGTCACGATAGTGAAGAGAAACCAACCCCCGGGAGGCTTTGTGGGCCCCGAAGAGAATTAAGTAGATCGTCAATCGGGCTCAAAACGGGCCCAAATCCCCTTCGACGGCACGCCCATACGGCTCTTCAGCGGCACGCCCAGCGCAGGCTTCGACAGCACGCCCCTGTGGCCCTCACCGGTACGCCCCCAGCGCCACTTCGCCGGCACGCCCCCGTGCACCTTCGCCGGCACGGTCGCAGTGGCCTTTAGCGGCACGCCCCTGCTCCTACTCAACGGCATGCTTTCGTGCCTTCAGCGACACACCCTGCTAGGCCTTCAACGGCACGCTGCCTTCAACAGCACGCCCCCTTCATCAATACACCCGTGCACCTTCGCCGGCACTCCTTCAACGCCCTTCAACGGCACGCCCATACGGGCCTTCGACGGCACACCTTTGTTGGGTTCTTCAGCGGTACGCCCAGCCCTTTCAACAGCACGGGTCTTCCAACGACACCTCCGGCAGAACAAATCTCACGCCATCCCCCTATGGATTCGTGGCGTGCAGTGGCCCACCTGAGGTGTCAAATAGAGAGGGGGACACGCTTCCTACTCCCCCTCCACCAAGGATGGGAAAGTCAAATCCCCATTAAAGCTGGTCACTTCTCGCCTCCGCCGATCGTGTTCGAAGGCTCCCACCCGCGGGAGTATAAAGAGCCCTCTTCCACCGGCAAACAACAAATGAGACGAAGAGACGAATGGAGGAGAAGAAGAACAGAGAATAAGCATTTTTTTACAGAAGAGAGAAAGAGAGAAGAGAGGAAGGGAGAGCAATGCACGCCGACCACTGGACCGAAGAGAAGAAGAAGAAGAAGGGGTTCTCCCCTTTGACAGCCATCAGAGAGGAAGATAGCAAGAGAGTAAGAGGGAGGGTAAGAGAAATGTAGCAGTGGGAGGGGAAGGGCAGGGAGCCGTCGCCCCTGTTCAAGCCCCCCCCCATTTCCTTTCTTTGTTCCGTTCCTTATTTTTTCCCTCTTCTTCTTGCACCCGATGTATTTGGTTTCCCATCTACCATGAATAATACCCCTTTCTCTATGTTCCTCATATACTCCCATCGTTGGCATTGCTTCCCGTCGGATTGGTCTCCCATCCGTGTTCTTCAGCCACCCTTCTTCCTCTCCCCTAGTGGTTTTGGTTCCATTTGAGGGACCTCTGACTGTCACCTTCGCCCATTTGTCATAAAGGAGGGTCCCTTCTCCTTCTCTGAAAACCCAAACCCCAGTATCACCGTTGGCCTTCGTCCTCCAAACCACCTTAAACTCTCAATCCCAGGGCGTTCCCTCCTCCAACAAAAGCCCCCTGGCCATCTAGACCGAACCCCCAGGCCTCACGGCCCTCCCCCTCATACTAGCCTTGAACCGCCCTCAGATGCCTTCCCCGGTATGCCTAACCCTTCCTTGGCTGGTACACTCCTAGCCCGGCACAGCCTCCCCGGCCGGTACATTAACCCCCACACCCCTCTAGCGGCACAGTCCTTGGCCGACACGCCCTTAGCTAGCCCTGGAGGGGCCTCCTCTCCGTTGGTTTCCTCGTGTCTTCCGATGTTTTACTAAGGATGTTGCCATCTTCGGACGCCCACCTCTACTTGTCGTGTCCCGCCACTCCATGTGGGCGCGTTCCCTGTGTCTCCCTTACGCCCCGGTAAAGGGGAGATGCTATCGAATTTTTTTTATCAGAAATAATAATGTGTCAAAAGACCAAAGGGAGCAATAAACGAATGGAATAATAAATAATAAAATACTTTAACTAAGATAAGGGACCGCGAAACAACACGAAAGGAATTGGACCAAGTAACGACTAAGCACCTCGAACGCTCATGACTGCAGGAGGAGGGTGGGACAATTTGTGTAAAACTGTACACAAAAATTAAGAAAAGAAGAAAAGAAAGGCTTTAAAAGAGTGAAGGAGGAGTGGGCACTTCACCAGTATACACCACCCTGGAAACCCCTTCACCGGCATGCTCCTAGACTCTTCCACGGCATGCCCATGGGTACCTTCACCAGTACACCCTTTATTCCTCTCTCGTCGGCACACTCCTTGAAAGGTGCCCCCTCCTTTTGGCTGTTGATAAGCCTTTCACCGGCACGCCTGCCTGCTCGCCCCTTGCTAGCACACCTCTTCACCGGCACGCTCTCCCCCGTCAGTCACTGGCACATCCATGGCCTTCCCCGACGCACTCATCCCATCATGGCTGTAACCACGTGCAGCTTCAACCTCGCGCAGCCCATGCACATACTTCGTTCCCCTTATAACCCCAATCCCGTGGAAACATGCACGGACTTTGGCCCCCATATGCACCGACCATACACTGACTTCGTCAGCACAGACACTAACCTTAGTCTGCATGTGCACTGACTTTAGCCCATGTGCACTGACCTTAGTTTGCACGGACATTGACTTCGTCAGCACGTACACTGACCTTAGTCTGCATGTGCACTGACTTTAGCCTCTGTGCACTGACCTTAGTTTGCACGTACACAGACTTTGTCAGCACATACACTGACCTTAGTCTGCATGTGAACTAACTTTTGTTGGGATCAGAATTGCTCTGATACCAGATGTTGGGATCAGAATTGCTCTGATACCAACTATTGTGTTCGCTGAACAGACACGATCTAACAGCAGAGTGTGGATCCTCCCGATCCTCGCCGGTCTGATCGGCAATCTCTGAGTACCATTTCTGGCTAAGGCGATTTTGCTCGGATGACCTGTCCCGGCCATCGGTAATGTCCACCGTGAATGGTCGCTTCCTGCCATCAAGGTAAACCTTGAGCAGCGCCAGTTCGTCATCCGAGAGGCCGGGGATGGAAGCCGTATCGTGACTCACCGCCTCGACGCGCATGCCGTGACCGCGGCGCGACAAAACCGGAAGCGAGAAAAAGACGCCGCGACAATACGCCTGAAAGCCCTGCGCCTCGAGAATTGGCCACGTTGGTACGTCAGGTGTGATATTGAAGTAGGTCACGTCCTTGCGCTTTTGCGTCATCGACGCTAACAGTGCCGCATAGATGCGAAACTCTGGATCGACGTACCAGCTGGAGACGTTGCAGAAAATCGTTGCCCGGCCGTCGATCATTTTCGTCGAATAGATGAGCAGCAAGCAGCCGACCGGCTTGCCATCAGTCTCCATTAAGTATCCGAAACGAGGTGCCTCGGGTAGCATCGGGCGCGTGCTTTGGCGGCGGAGACCACGCATCCAGTAGTCGTAGCTGCGACGCACGAATCCTCGCGTGAGGAGATCGGCGATCGCCTCGAGGTCGCTTTCCTGTATCTCGCGAAATCGCGGCTTGGCGGTCGACATATGGGTCCGAGACCTTGAAGCTAACTTGATTAGACGGCGCCTGGGCGCGGTCGCGGCACGTGACGGCGCCCCTCTAATCGCGCGTGCCGTCTGAGCACTTGGGGACGCGCGACGTTGGCAATGCTATCGCTCGTTGGAGCGCGCGCAACGACGTTTTTGGATTAACATTACTGTCCCGCTATGACGTTGATTTTGCTTGAAATCCCCGCCTCTCACGCCCATCAGGCCAATTTGTTTTCCAAGCTGAAACACCGAGTATCTACCGGGTGCAAAAGCGGTGGGGAGACAACGCTCGCCCACGCGGTTGAGCCGTTCTTTTCGACCAAGGGGCGTGGGTAAGGGAACGGGTCTCGGGCTCAGCATGGTGCACGGTCTCGCTTCCCAGCTCGGCGGTGCGCTGACGATCAAGAGCATGCTGGGTCTCGGTACCAACGTTGAGCTCTGGTTGCCACAAACCGAGGCAGCGCCCGAAGCGCCCGCCGTCGCACACGACGGAAAAGAAACAACAGTTAGGAGTCGATGTCAAAAACAAGGACATTCATTCCTTTTAAATGGTGGGTTACACGTACTTTGGGGCATACCCCTACATTACAATTTCAAAGAAAGGGGAGTGAAGGGTAAAAGAAAGGAGCCCGGCGCCTAGTCTATCCCCCGGAAGATCTCCTCAAGTGGAAGGATCCTGACAAAAGGGAAGTTCACCATTTTGTTCAGTCAGCCCTCTTGCTCCTGAAGACACTCCAGCTCTGTCCTGATAGAAGCTACTTCGACGTTGGCTATGGCCAACTGCTCAGCTTCTTTGTCCTCGGCTGCCTTCATGTCCTCGAGTTCTAATTCGGTCGAGGCGAGCCATTCTTTCAATCGCTCTATCCGGCTTGTTAATGCCCGGGCCTGCCCGCTACACACTTCCACAGCCCTCCGGTGCCGCTCCTTGTCACTTTCCCATGCTTCCAAGGCTTGCAAATATTCAGCCTTCTACATGCGGAGCGTGGTGGACTGGTTAGGCACTTGCACCTCGAAGAACTCGCGGTAGTTTACATACTTCAGTAGCAACACCAACCGCCATGACCACTCATCCAACGAACAGCCCATCATTTGTAGTGCTTCCGTCAACTTCTCCACAATGGCCTTCAGGCCTTGATATGTGAGTCTCGGGTCGGTAAGCACCATAGACCGCAGCGCGGTTAGGTTCTACCTCACCAAAAAATCTGAAGTGACGAGGCCTATTGGAGATACTGTAGGGAGGCTAAACTTCGCATTGTTGTCTACCGTTGCCTAGAGTTCAATGTCAACCACGACCGAAGAAGACGGGAGCATTGGAATTGAACTTCTCGGTGCCTCGACCGCAATGGTGAGTGCCTGCGTTTCCCCCGCCAAAGGTGGAGGTGGAACTTCAATGAGGCTGCCCAACGTCTCATCAAAAAGGGGCAGTTCTGGCTCTGCCACTTTTGCGGCGCTTGGGTCGGAGGCCATCTAAGGTCGGGGTCTTCGCCACTGAGGAAGGAGCATCAAGCACGAGAGCCAAGCTTGAAGCTGCATCAGATGGAGCCACCTCCACCCCTGCTTGGGCCTTAAGCAGGAATGAGGAAAAGTGCCGTAGAACATCCCTTAGTGTTTGCATATCCATGGGAGTGCCCAGGCATCGAGGCGGCAAGGGTGTAAATAAATCTCTAATTTTTACATATTATTAACACTATTCTTAATATATGTAGTATTGTTGTATCTATAATCTCCCTGTAACCCATGTTACTTTAACTCAGTTGCACTCCTAATGAAGAGAGAAAAATACTAACCTATCTTTGGGTTAACATCTCTCTCTCTCTCCATGCCGATTGCTTGAGGGACGAGATGGGGCGGGGCGAGAGGAGGAGGTCATAGATGAGGTCCTTGATCTTCTTGATAAGGATGCCAACGAAGGTCTCGTCCTTGGGGACGACGATACCCACAACGAAGGGCGCTCATCAACATCATTGTCAGGTCAGCAGTGCCGTGGAATCTGCTAGGGGAGTGCGAGATGGAGGTGCTCAAAGGTTGGGAGAGAGGGAGAGGGCCGCCGAGATGGTTAGAGACAAAAGGAGAGGGAGAGAGGGGGAGCTTAGAGGAGGGTGGATGGTGGAGGAGGTCCCCCCTCCCCCCGCAGTGGTCAAAGACAGAAGAGAGGGATGGGGAGAGAGAGTGTGTGAGCTCAGGGGAGGGGGGATGCCGAAGGAGATCTCTCTCTTCGGCGGCAGTCACAGACATAAGAGAGGGGCAGAGAGAGCTCAAGGGAGGGGGACGCTAGAAGAGGTCTCCCCCTTTAGCAATATTCACAGAAAGAGAGGGGGAGAGAGGGAGGACGGGGGCAGAGAGAGAGAGAGAGAGAGAGAGAGAGAGAGAGGGAGAAGTTACTCCGAGTGAGAATGACTTTCTCCTCTGAAATCACTCCCATTCGAAGCAACTTTAAGATTTAAAAAAATAAAAAATTAACCTCCCTACACACATGGAAGGCCCCGACGAAAGGTGAGGTTTGGAGGAGGGAAGGGATGAGTGGGGGAGAGAGGGCTAGCAGGTGGGGGTGTACCTGTGAGCTCCTCCCGAGGGGAGGGGACTAGGTCACCCGCAGGAGTGGAGAGAGAGAGAGAGAGAGAGAGAGAGCACTCACCGGAGAAGCCATGGCTGAGACAGCCAGCTCCATGGAGGTCGACATCACCGCTCTCTTCCCACCCAAGCCTCACTACAAGAGTAAGGGCAAAGGCGCAAGTAGGTGGTGTAGGTGGTGACAGTGGCTTTGGATGAGAGGGGATGTTTGCCGACAAGGGGAGTGGGGATTGGGAGGGGGTATAGAGAGATGAGAAAAGATTTGTATATGATTTTTCTTGATTTGGAGAAAACATATGATCGAGTACCGAGAGAATTGATTTGGCGGACATTAAGAAAAAAATGAGTCTCTCAAAGATATGTTGATTTGGTTAAGGATATGTACGACGGTGCTATTACTAGTGTGCGAACTATTGCTGGAGAGACTAGTGAATTTTCAGTTTCTATAGGTTTGCATCAAGGTTTTGCACTAAGTCCGTATCCTTTTGCCTTAGTTATGGATGAAGTAACAAAACAATTGAATGAGGATATCCCTTGGTGTATGTTATTTGCAGATGATATTGTCTTAATTGATGAGAGTATTGATGCGTTAAATGATAAGTTAGAACGTTGGAGAGTTGCTTTGGAGTCTACAGGTTTTAAAATTAGTAGGAGCAAGTCAGAGTTTATGCATTGCAATTTTAGTAATGGAAGAGTGGTACAGGAAGACATGGTTCTAAATAATGGACATAACATTCCGAAGAGTAGTAACTTCCGATACTTGGTCTATCATATAAGAGAATGGGGAGATTTATGACGACGTTACACATAAGATTAAGGCAGGCTATTTAAGATGGAGAAGTGCATCAGGAATCCTCTGTGGCCATCGTATGCCTGTGAAACTCAAAGGAAGATTTTATAGAACAACTGTGAGACATGCTTTGTTAGGTACTGAGTGTTGGACAGTACGAAAAGAACACATTCACAAAATGTGTGTAGCAGAGATGAGTATGTTGAGATGAATGTGTGGCAAGACTAAGAAAGACAAGGTTAGAAATGAGTGCATCCGTCAGGGCTTGGGGATAGTCCCAATTGATAGTAAAATGAGATAAAATGGACTCAGGTGGTTTGGACATGTGATTCGTCGCCCTAACTCAGTGCCAGTTAAAAGGTGTGATCGAATCTTAGTGGATGTTAGTAAAAGAGCTCGGGAAGAGCCTAAAATGAGATGGCGTGATGTTATTAGGAAGGACATTAGTTTCTTGAGTTTAAATATGAATATAGCACTTGATAGAAATCAAGATTCATGTAGCAGACCCCACATAATTGGGATGGCTCTAATGATGATGATGCTTCTTTGAGAAAAAGGTTTTAAAGCCTTTGAAAAATCAGGTACATATTTGGTGAGAACTAGGAAATTCATCAGAGACAAACATGGGAAGGGAGCATGCAGTAGTGGCTAGCTCAACCACTGTGGAAGAGTTTGGCTGGTGATTAGCAGAGTCAGTGCTCGAGGCGTGCTGAGTTGCAACTTGGTGAGTTGTGATGGTGTGCCAAGAAATGCTACAAGCGTGGTCCTACAGAGCACTTGGTAAGTGTTGTCGGAGGAGCTAACCTGATGGTAGCGATGGTTTTTCCTGGCGCTAAAAGGCAAGGTTCTAGCATGCATGAGATTCAAGGTCGGGTCAAGCGTGAAAATCTCACGCTTTGTGAAAGGTATTTTGGTGTCTCCTTAGTTGGAGAGCGTTGTGTTTTGGTTGAATTTCATCATCTTTCATTTCATATTTTGATTTGGTTGGCCTTCTCGAGTATGCCAAGGAGTCCGTGTGAGATGTGCTTGCATATTGGCAGGGCGACTGCCTGCAAGAATTTATGCCCATCCCTCGATGTGATAAGGGTGTGTTGGCATGTTAAGGAGGATGAGTGCCAGCTGGGCTATGTATGCGAGAATTCATGGTTGGTTTTGTGGTTCCTGATGTATTGTGGATCGAAGCCTATGGAGTTGCAGGAGGATTGCTAGAACAAGAGAGAGAGTCTATGCTCTGGGTTTGAGGTATTTGAGTTTTCTCACCCTATTTTCTAGAGTTGGCCAACCGAGTTGGGAAATGTTTGGATGGCGGATGCCAGAGTTGCTTGTGATAATTGTGCATGCTGTGTAGAGTGAGCAACAGAAGCATCATGGGCCCATGACCCACGAGATCTAGGATCATAGTGATGGCTAGAACAGAAGGATTTTAGAGATTTGGTAGAGTATCAGAGGATTCTGACCAATAGAGAGGGTCATTTCCTTGATATGAGATTGTCTTTTGCTGTGTAAGCCATATCAATTGCCGCGCCACTATTTAAGGCATTGTGGTAAGTGACACTGGTGAGATAGAGAGTTAAAGGAATATGATAGAAAGTGTGTCACGCCCCGAGCGCGGAAGATTATCCGAAGGTGTCGTGACGAGTCTATATCATTCATGTCAATCAGAGCATAGTACATTCGACACAAAGACAGAGCACGTAATATAGCAGTAAACCCAATCCTTTATTCAAACGTCATCATCCATACTACATTCTTCAAGTATTATGACCCAAAGCGCCAAAGCCTCGCCGTGGACCTGCCCGGCGCCCTCGCCGGCAAACTCCATGCCTTCACCCTCGGCGCCGACGCCCCGGACGTCGTCCGCGAAACCCTCCCCGGCGGCCGCGTGCGCCTCTCCTGGACCCGGCTCGACCAGCAACGCCGCCGCTACGAGATCGCCCGCGCCCCCGCCGACCAGAACGGCCCCATGCTCCACCTCACCACCCTCGACTCCTGGGACCGGATCGCCGCCTGGTTTGCCGGCCTCGTCAAAGGCCGCGACCAGCCCTCGCCCGCCCTCGCCGCCCAAGTCGGGACGTGGACCCGCGGCCTCGCCGACCGCGACGCCATTATCCGCGTCCTGTTCGCCAAGGTCGCCAACGACGTCCGCTACACCGGCCTCGACCTCGGCGACGCCGACTACCAGCCCCACTCCTGCGACGAAGTCTGGGCCCGCCGCTACGGCGACTGCAAGGACAAGGCCAACCTCCTCGCCTCCCTCCTCCGCCTCAAAGGCATCCCCGCCTTCGTCACCCTTCTCAACACCGACGACCTCGGCCGCGTCGATCGCCGCGCCCCCGACTTCAAAGTCTTCACCCATGCCATCGTCGCCGTCCCCGACGCCGACGGCCAGGGCTACCGCTTCTACGACCCCACCATCGCCTGGGCCGACCCCGGCACCCTCGGCCCCGACGATACCGACCGCGACGTCCTCGTCATCGACGGCGACCGCGCCCGCTGGGCCCGCACCCCCCTCCAGTCCTCCGGCCGGATAACCTATGCCTTCGACCTCAAGCTCGCCCCCTCCGGCGGCCTCGACGGCTGGCTCACCCTGAGCGCCACCAGCTTCTACGCCGCCGGCCAGCGCGAACGCTTCCGCAACCTCGACGACTCCGAACGCCGCGACGCCCTGGCCGACACCGTGCGCGGCTTCTTCCCCGGCGCCGAAATCGTGGACGCCGCCCCGCCCGCGCCCTACGCCGCCGGCCAGGCCGACACCCTGAAAGCCTACTTCACCGTCCCGCCCCGCGCCGCCTCCGCCGACGGCGGCCTCTCCCTCCCCTTCCCCCGGGCCCCCGGCCTCCTCCCCGACCTCGGCGCCAGCGACAAACGCGAATCCACCTACCTCCTCGGCCAGAACGACACCGTCGTGGACGCCAAAATCGCCCTTCCCCACTAACAGAGTCTAGTCCAACTAAAGTATAGTCCATAGGAAGAGAAACGTACTCTGATGTCGGGTGCAGCCCGACGCTGGCAGAGCTAGCACTAAGAACCATGTATTACACCTCCGAACCACGAGGAGCAACTGCTGAACCTCAAAAGACAGGGGTGAGCCTCATCTCATTGGCTCAATAGGAGTCCCATGGATCCCCACCACGAAACAACAATGGTAAACAAAAGAACAACAGTAGCAGGAGTAACAATAGTAAAACTAAAGAGGGATAGCGGTACGGAATGAAAACACAACAATCGATAAAACCTCGACCCTCTAGACTACTCCTAACGACAACAGGAGAACATCCCGATCCCATAGTCAGGAATTGCTGAACCAACGATAAACCAAAGCTATGCAATCACAGAATCCTGATCGTGAAGGCCCAAGGAAACAAAGAACGGCCCCACTAAGACCTATACGGCCTAAGGGTATAGTCATGACTCTATTGTCATGTACCCCACATAGTCTACAGGTAGAACCACGGTAACTCTCTACCGGCACCCTAGACCAGAGTGTCAAAAGGACACACCTAAACCACCAAGAGAAAACATGCCATCATGTATCATAAAAACCCACAAAAATCACTAGAGCCGCGAGAGTTATGTGTCATGTGACAAAAATACCCTCTCACTAGAAACAAGGCCAGACGAGTCCACTGACATCTTATATTGCACCTCGGGTGTCTCCCACTCTCCTCGAACACGGTAACTGAGATATCGTAATAGTAATCAAGAAATAAGGACTAGTCAAGGTAACACTCGTCAGCGCGGGTCCAACGTCCCTGACCACGTGTGCACACACAAGCTCAATGCCTTGAGCTAGGCCTCTAGCTGGTTTTTCCCTCCCGTCAGACTCTAACGGCAAGGCAAAGGGGCCCTCGAAAATCAGCCTAAAAATCGTCTCTACTAGGACTGTCCCGTCACCACTCCCAAGTGAGTCGACACGAAGTGTCATCAAGCTACAACTAGTGGAGGCTCACTAGACACAGAGACTCTCTAAAGCAAAACACCGAAGTATGGACAGGCTACACGCGCACTTGTCACAAGTAGCATAGAACACGAGGCATCACGATGCCACTAGACTCAGGGCAGTCAACTAGACCTGTTAAAACAACGATCCAATCGCAGGATGTTTCCTATACTTGTTGCCATGGAAAGAAAATCGCAGGAGACCTGGTTTCCGAAAAGAGATTCTCCTATTGCGACAATTTATATAGGCGTCATGGTCTACAAGCCAATCTACACCTAGGATAGTATCATAACCTTCCATGTCGAGGCATACAAGGTTTACAGGAAGATTATGACCCTCTACAATTGCCTCACTATTGGGGTAGTAGATTGTAAGTTTAGTTTTGGGACCTAAGGGTGTAGTGATAGCTAGGTCCAACAGTAGTGGAACTGTGATGAAACTGACAAAGTTTTTACAAAAGTAGTAGATATTAAGGAATGAGAAGCATCAGTATCAAATAACACGAATGCAGGATGGGAATAGATTTAAACGGTACCTTCCATTAGCCCATCATCCTTGGGAGCTTCATCATCATCTAGAATAGCGTTAAGACGAGCCTGTCACTGGCGTCCGCCGCTGGCAGATTGATCCTTCATTATGGGGTAATCCGGTATGCAGTGCATCCAACTTCCACATCTTAAGCAAGCGCCGAGACGCTTCCAGCATTCCTCGACCGCATGGCCAACTTTCTCGCAGAATGTGCAAGCCGCCTGACTTGCCTCTCTTCCTCCTTTGCATTTTTGTTCTCGTGGTAGCCACTACCACTCCCGTTTCGGGATCTCTTCTTACTATCATGGGATTTGTAAGGTTTCATGATGCTAAACTTCTCCTTTTTTCTACGTTGATCCACCTTTTGGCTAGACTCCTCTCCATCACCTTTGAGTTTCTCAACCTTCTCCAAGGTCCTTTCACATAGATGAGCTCGTTGGACCATTTCCACATAAGTTCGAATATTTTGCCAACCCAAATGTTGAATGAAGATGGGTCGTAGCCCATCCATGAAACGATTAGATCTGAGAAGACCTGTGCTCACTAAATGTTGAGCATAGGGTGCTAGGTGAGAGAATTGTAATTCATACTCTGCCACCATCATCATGCCTTGACACAAAGAAGCGAACTCCGCAGCCTTCCTCTCCTTGACTTGTTTAGAGAAGTATTTTGCTCGAAAGAGTGTGAGGAATCCTTCCCCAGTGTGTGGTGTGTCTTGAGGCGATGTTGGAATAGATTTTCACCAAGTACGTGCATCCTTGTTGAGTTGGAATGTGGCAAGATATCAAGTCGCCATTTCATTAAGAAACGACTCTGTAAATAGGCGTCACTTAATCATCCAACGACCCTTTTAAAGACGTCAATTCATTTAGAACAACGGTACGAATCCTACTTGGAATAAGAAAAGTAAATAACGCCCCTTGATAAGGCGCTAATTAACGAAATGAAGACCTTGTACACAGACGTCAATTTTATAACTGTCGCCCTTGTATATGTCGCCAATTAAACAACGCCCCTAGACAAGGCGCTATTTCTTTGAGAATCGTAAAATGGAAACCTATTGCCATGTTTTGTTCGAACACGGAACTGAGATAAGATACAGGACTAATATGGTAGGGATTCAAACCGGGAAAGGATTAAGATGGGAAAATTGAGGTTCTAATGGGATTCCTTTCCAAGGTAACCCAACCCCAATCGAATTACAACTGCCTGTAAGTTCCTTACCCTATAAATACCCCTGCCTTGACCCTTAAAGCTTCCTGTTCGTCAATCCCTGCTAGGTCACGGTAAGGAAGATAATGTTCCTTTCTGATTAGTTTATTCTCTTCTTCTTCCCCTTTCTTACTTAGGTTTCCTGTGAGATGCAGGAATGTCAAGCTAGTTGAACCCCTGCTGCTGCTGCTGCTCTCTCTCCTCCGTGTTGCTGCAGTAAGAGGGAACTTCATCTTACTATTGCTGCTACTCTATTCATAACAGAGTACCGTATCTTCTTCCCAAAGTACCCAGATCGACACCCAGTTACCATCACAAAGGTAGGTTCTGAATCTCAAATTCTGGATCAAACTACGATTTATAAATCATGCATACATAGGTATAGATTCCGGATTTCATGACGTTTTATGTTTTACTATTTCTAAAGAAATAACGACCTGACCTCAGGCGCTATTTCAATTGTACACGCCTTCTCTCAAGGCGTCAATTAATTAACGACTCTCTTAAAGTCGTTATTTATCACAATATTTAATAAATCAAAGCATGATTAAAATTTAATAACTTGAATCCATGATAGTTTCATCTTTACATGAGTACAGTCCTGAAATCCTCTGATTTTTCTCTACATGATCATGTTCCTGATTCCTGCAAATTTCCTGTGATAAATCATCGTTACTGTTCCATGACCAGTTTGCTAAAATATTGAAATAACGCCCTGATGAAAGGCGTCTTCAAAAAGAGCATAAGCGTACATTTTTACAAAATGTGTGTCTTCTATTTTTCCTACGTGAAAAATAAATTCCGTGATCCAACAACACCTTTGCTTAATTGTCAACAATATGACCTAGAATTTCTTTCCTAGGTTATGGTCGAGGACATATCAGCATGGATGGCTTGCATCACACTTTCGATCCCCAGTGGGTGACTGTAAAATATGTGAGGGGTAGGGTTTGACTAAGACCAGGTTGAATTGGGCGACACCCTACTGTATCTAGGGATAAGAGTGAGTTTAGAGAGCCCAGGAGTACACCAGGGTGCCCCGTGGATTACCTGGATACTAGGGGGGTTTTGGTAATTATTAAGTCTAGGGGTATGGCAGTAATTTTTACCCTATATGAGGTTTTACTATAATCTGCGAGTGACCACCAGTTGCTGGTTGACTTTAGGAAGCTCAGGGGGCTATTTTCCAGAGTCAGTGGGGAGTATTCGTAATTTAAACGTGACCCTTAACTGGGCATTTTCGTAATTTAAACGTGACCCTACATGAAGTGGTCCATGAGAGACGCTGAGGTAGCGGGACCATTTGTAGGCATTCTTGAGTGTGGAGAGGTCGTAAGGTCATTAAAGGCCATGTGCACCCTTAACTCTTGAAGGAAGGATATATATGTAATTTTTCTTGTGGGAGGGGTTTGTTAGCAATTTTCTCCAACTGGCACGCACCGGGGAAGCAGTGTCACACACCCTTTCAAATTTTCATAAATTTCATCATGAAAGTTGTCCACAAATTCTCAACTGTACACAGTATCGTCACCCTGAGATGGGCGTATGTTCAATTTTAATATCCTCGGGAAGGGCATTCTAGTCATTTCACATCTTCATGACTGAATTATATTTTCCCTTTGTCACCCAAAGGATATAAGAAGAACGTGACTCGTAGGGTCGTGATTACAAGGCCCATATATGGGCATAAGTACAAATCCCGCGTAAGGGCTTAACAACAGAGCCCATGTAGAGGCATAAATACAAGGCCCACGTAGGGGCACAAATATGTTGTGTCCCTGTGTTTTGATGATGTCAAAACTATGAGTTATGTATGCTCTTTAATATGATTAATCAATGTGCTTTGTTGACGAAGAATCACGCATATACTCTCATGCTTTCGTTTGAGTTGTTGATGTCCAAACTGCCAAAAGAACATGTTGACAGTTGCACAAAGAACAGGTTGAAAGTCAGTTAAAATCTGAAGAAAAGAAGAAAAGTCAACGTAGTCAACGAGGTCAATGCACAATCAACGAGATAAGTCAGTGGTCAAAGTCAATAGTCTAGTTCGGTCAGTCAAAGCTCCAGTCAGTACAAGGTTCGGCAAGTAAAAGCTCTAGTCAGTACAAGTTGTATTGTCAGTAAGGTCGATGTAGTAGCACTAATGGTTGACAGAAAGGTCGGTGCACCTCAAGTATTCTCTGTAGTAAGGTCGGTGCACCTCAAGTTTTCTCAGAAGGAAGGTCGATGCAGCAGCACTAATGGTTGATAGTAAGGTCGGTGCACCTCAAGCCTTCTCAGAAGTAACGTCGATGCACATCATTACTTCAAGAACTAAAGGTCGGTGCATATGCTGAAGTGATGCATAGAAAGGTCGATGCACATGAACACTTAAAGTTCTTAAGGTCGATGCAGGTGAAGACGTTTTGTCTATAAGGTCGATGTAGCTATTTCGACATCTGCTAGTGAGGTTGGTGCACTTAAGCAACTCAAGACGTAAGATCGATGCACCTTAGTCATTCCAGTCTAGAAGGTCGATACATACCATAGGCAGGTCGATGCTAGTGAGTCAGCGATTGCAGCATAAGGTCGGTGCAGCAATGTTGGCTAACATCACTCAGGTCGATGCATCACGACACTTTAAAGATGGTAGGTCAATGCATCAAGATACACAAGTGCTACATCTATGAGAAGGTCGGTGCACCTAAGAAGCAGGTCTAGGCAGAAGAACAAAAGCTCCAACTACCAAAGTCTAAGCATTCAATAGAAAGGTCATTGCACCTTAAGACTTCTAGAAGTAAGGTCGGAGCATTCCAAAGACAGGTCAATGCATCTTGCATCTGCACATAGAAAGGTTGATGCACCTTGCATCTGCATGTAGAAAGGTCAATGCACCAGGAATTGGCAGAGCTATCAGGTCAATGCATCTGAAGATGGTAACAACTATATGATCAATTGAAGTCTGTCTTTAATTAGATCTTGATTTATTTTGCTTAGTATAATTCAGCAATCAAGCATGGATCTGGAGTCTTTATAAGTCCTAAGTAGTTTTGGCAACCAATATGCAAGAGCATGCCACAGAAATAGATATCTGGATGAAGCTAATGTTGTGAAGCACCTTCAATGAGCTAAGGCTGGCAAATCAGTGAACACGAGGTAGACAGCAACAGCACTCAGGTTACAGCAGTAACACTTAGCAGGAAATCACGTGAGATCGATCTAAAGTACTAGCACGTGATAAAGGAAGGTAAGTGGCATGAGAACCCAGGTAGCATATGATGGGCATGTGATTCGAGGTAAACACCTGGATTCTTGGAATTAACTAACAGGATATCTTTCCACGTGGCTGCATCTTAGAGAGCTTCATTTGACATGTGGAACCACATATCAAAGCATCTTCCAAAATCCTTTTGCGGGAGTGTTCCCTCCACACGCCTCGAAAAGAATCTTGTAGGGACCACAAGATTCATGCTCGATATAAAAAGGGATCTCTCTGTCGACGTAGAGACAGAGAAGAGTTATCCAAGAGAAAGAAAAGAGAAGTTGAAGAAGAAGGAGAGAGTTCGATAAAATAGAGTATCAGAGAAAGATTGAAGAAGAAGAGAAGACAGCACTGAGATAGGGAAGAAAAGAGAGAGCAATTTAGAGCAAAAGAAAGGGCGAGCCATAGAGAGAGCTGAAGAGCTTTGTCTACAATGAGTGAAGATCTGCTTGCTGTGACTCGTGGATCAAATCCAGAGTCCCTTGCTCTGCGGAGCTACATCTTGCTTTGCATTCCTTTTGTGTTTCTGTTTCGGGGTTTTCTTTGTTATGTTCCAACAAGCTGTGAGGCTTAGCTGTAAAATGATTGATTCCTTTGATTAGCGAAGCTGTAAGGCTTAGTGGATAGCAAGCTGTGTTACTCAGCAGATAGCAAACTGTGTTGCTCAACGCTGTAAGCAAGATGTGATGCATAGCGGTTCAAGCTGTAAGTCAGGAGAAGCCTCACTCAGGTTTGAGTGGGGGATGGACGTAAGTCTGTGGGTAACAGACCGAACCATCTAAAATTCCAGTGCACCGTGGTCAGTGTTTGTGTGATTGTCTAACTCTATATCTTCTATCTCCTTCACAGGTTGCGTTAGCTGTTTGTTTATGCTTGGCCGCCTCCTGTTGGTCGACGGGCAAATCCTGTCTTTCTTCCTTGTTCTCCATTTTGTTACTTTTTAGTTCATTTTACTACATTATATGCACACTATATTTTTCTAGAACCCTATTCAAAGAGGTTTTAATTCAAAACATAAGGAAGGTGGATGGTCGAAGGTCTCGGCCATCCCCCTTCCCAACCCCCTTCTCAGGACGATCACCCCCAGTTGCATATTTTTTGTCTTTGATTTGAGCATATATTACACCATCACAGTCTAATGGGTTTATTTTCGTTATTCGCTGGTTAACTTGCAAGAACTTCATCATCGACTCACAGAGCTCCTCATTCTTGGCCGGCCGAGATCGAGGACAAGAAGAATCCACATTCTCCCACTTCAAATGCATTACGATCATCACTCATGTGAGGCTCACGTATAAGCCTCTAGCGATCACCCATTTTGTCTTTCTAACTCGTACACTGTAGGCAGCAGCAACATATTTGGAAAGAGGCACCCATGCACACACCGCCCATCTTTTCGGTGCCTACAATGACCAAAATAGGTTTTAGGGTTTTTAGGATACAACCAACCCAATGATCGAAGAGGAAATCTTTCGATGTCGGAGACTTATGGAGGTCTTAGAGAAGGAATTTCCAATCCAGCGAGAGGGATTCTCAATGAAGGGTCCTTCCTTCCCTAAGAAATAAGTTGTACTGCGAAAACATAGGAAACAAGGACCATGTCTCGGCAGTGAGATAACAGTGCCAAGGATCCATGGTATTGGATCAAAATAGTGAAGAAAATGTTATTACAAGAATTTGCATCTGACCAAAAAGACGTTAATTCTTTAATCCACGTCCAAGTAAAAAGACATTAATTTCATTAGATTTTCAAATTTAATTAATTATTTTATTATGAATTGACGTCAGGATAGCAGACGCAAATCAATATGCGTCTCTCTGGAAAGGTGCATATTAAGGAATATGCGTCTACTACAAGGGACGCTAATTTAACGAGAAATCTATGTCTTACCAGGGGACACAGATTCTCAAATACATATCAAGGCGCATCATGTAGATACAATCATAGACTCATTAACACTGTTCATTTCTTATAAGTTTGGATGAATAGTAACACTTATATTCTACGAGGATTTTAGCAAAACAAAGGGTGTGTGTTCCAATTTGGCCATCTTCTACAAGATTCTCATGGGATGAGTAATCATGAATAAACACCATCATCAAAGATATATGCAAACATAAAACCATGTGCAAACATGCATGAAATTCTTCCACATACACACACAATATTTTGTTATCATCAAAACCAAAACCAAGAGGGAGCACAACGAACCCAACACAACATGGAAGGTTGGTAATGAGTTTGTGGTTGTTTTCCCCTTCACTTGGAAGTGTTTGGGGCGTGGAATGGAGGTTTTCATGCGAATTTGTGAAACCCAGATCAGGTTGAGGTAGCGGTCATACAAGAGACTGCCACCTGCCTCTGGGTGTAAAGGTGGCCCTTTGGAGACACCTATTTGGTCTTGTAGGTCGATTCCTAGTTGTGATCTTGTGACTGACCACCTTCTGAAGGTGGCAGTCAGGTGAGGATCGCAACTAGGACGAGTCATGTGCATTTTTGGGGTAGACTGTAGATGGCGGTCATGGTCAGACCGCCTTTTGCAAGAGGCGGCCCTCTGGAGACCGCCTTCTACAAGAGGCGACCCTGTGGAGACCACCTTTTGTAAGTGGTTGCCCTGTTGAAACTGCCTTCTGTCCATTGTCTATGTGTGTTCGTGTTTATGGTTTCTGTTATATGGCGTCCCTGTGGAGACCGCCACTACAGGTAGCGGCCCTGTTGAGACCACCACCTAGAGGGCTTTCCAGGTAGCGGCCCTGTTGAGACTGCCACCTAGTGGGTTGGCCAGGTAGCGGCCATGTGATGACCGCCACTTGTTCTGAGTGTTCCTTTTGGGTCGGTTTGGCCTCTGGTTGATTCAATTTCGACCCTTTGATTAGCCCTTGGTCTCGTGGATGTCTCGGATGTCCTGTAAGGATCGTGATTGTATTGTTTTGAGAGTTTGGATGACCTTTGTGTTTTGGGCTTCCCTGAGTCATCGTGGATCGTTCTTAAGAGTTATTTTGGTCTCTGGTCAACCCTATTGTGACCCAGTGGGGGATCCTGTGCATTCTTCCTTTTTTTATCTCATTTTTAGCTTTAAACCTCTCCATTTTACAAGTTCTTTTTCTTTTCTTTTGGAGGCGGCTCCACTCAGTAATTGGGCAGGAAGTATAACTCCCTTGCCAGAAGTGCAGGGCGAAAATGAGGGATACCTCTCGCTCGATCCTTATATGCGCGGCCGCATGAGCAGTGCGAAGTCATACGCCGCCCCGGTCGAGATCGGCGGCCTGATGGTCGGCGGCACGGTGTCGCGCGTGCTCGCGTCGCGCAATCCGGCGTCGTCCGGCGCGGCCCGGATACGGATGATGATGTCGAGAACGCGGGCCGCCGTGTCGCCTTTTTCGACGAGAGGGGCGAGGAGTCGCGCGGCCTTTTCCGGTGCGTTTTCGACGAGGGCGAGCGCTTGATCGAGCAGGGCGTCCGGCTGTCCGGCGGTCGCCGCGTCGGCGAGGTATTCGTCGGAGGCCTTGTCGCCGGATTCGACTTTGAAAAGCGAGAGGTGGTAAACCGCGCGGACGTCGCCTTTCGCGGCCCGGTCCAGAATCGCCCGGGCTTCCGCGAGCGACTCACAGGAGTAGCCGTTCCCCTTGAGCAGAAAAAGCAGGTAATCGCGTCCGTCGGCCTCCGGGCGCGCCGCGATGAATTTTCGTACCGCGTGCTTCGCCGTTTCTTCGGGAGAGGGTTGTCCGGCCACGTAAGGTTCCTCCTGCGCGACGGCGTGCGGGGTCGGAACGCCGAATCCGGCGAGCGCGAAGGCGAGGAGAACGAGCGGCAGTTTTTTGCGAATCATGGGAAGAGAGCCGGTGTTTATTTTCCGGATACGGATTGTTTTTCGCGCGCGGCGAGGCGCGTTTTCGCCGGTTCGAAACCTTCGGCGGCGAGTCGTTTCAGGATGCGGTATTCCGTCGTTTCCTCGAAGAGCGCCGGGCCCGTGTAGGTCCACCATACGGGTTCGGATTCGGCGACACGTTTAATGTCGGATCTGAAATCGCCGCCCACATCGCGGTGAATCGCGAGCCGGAGAAGTTCGCCGACGGCTTCGGTGTAACGACCCCGTGCGACGGCGATCCGGCAGGCCGCCGCTTCCTCGCCGTAGCCGAACGATTTTCTCGCTTCGGCGATCAGTCGTTCCGCTTCCGCGAAATCCGTCTCCGGCGCTCCGTTTTTGGTCAGCAACGAGAGCAACGCGCCGCGTGCGCGAAAACCTCCCGGACCGGAAAGGGATTTTCGGAGTTCTTCGCGCAACGCCGGCGAATCCTCGCGTATGGGTCCGATGGCGACGCGCGATTCGGCGTCGCCGAGCCGGGCGGAATGCTAGAATAGTAGAACAGTGAAGTAACACTTAATCACCCACACAGTTTGTGGTTCTACTAAACAGTTGGACAACATATAGACGCAGTGATAGTTTCAAACAGATATCATCAAGGGGAACTTTAGATATCAAATACTAAGTCAACCTGCGAAGGGGGATAGAGGATATGGAATTGAATGCAAGACAAACCACTGAGCACAGGGATTTTTAGATGGTTCGGTCTACTATCCACAGACCTACATCCAGCCCCCACTCAAACCTGAGTGAGGTTTTCCACTGACAAACAGCTTGAACCACTGAGCATCACAACTTGCTTACACCACTGAGCAACACAGCTTGCTTCCGCTGAGCATCACAGCTTGCTACAGCTGAGCGTCACAGCTTGTTGTCCAGAGGAACCAATTCTCTGCAACGCTGACACACAGCTTGATGTATGAACAAGAAACAAGAAAAACACAACACAGGAAAATAAGAAATGAAAGTAGGAAAGGTATAGCTCTCGCAGGAGCGAATTGGCTTGGATCGGATCTAGATGCCAACAATGCGTAGATCTTCAAGATACTACGGCTGCTTCACAATCACTTCTCTCTCGAGCTCGCTCGCTCTTTCTCTTTCACTATCTCACGATCTCTTTTTCTCTCTGAACTGCTCTCTCGTTTCTTTTTTGCTTCTGGCTCTCTCTCTCTCCCAGACTCTACTGCTCTCTCTCTCTCAGACTCTTTTGCTCTCCCTCTCTCTCTCTCAGACTCTTCTGCTCTCTCTCTCTCTCTCAGACTCTTTTACTCTGGAGCTCCTCTATCTTTTCTTTTCTTCATAGCAGTAGCTTCTCTTCCTTAGTGGCTCTCTTCATCTCTTCATTCGGAAGAAGACATCCCCTATTTATAGAACCGGGGCGCCGAAAATCCTTCTACTCAATAGCCTGATTAGTGTGGTCCCCACATCATTCTTCGAGGGCGTGAGGAGGGAACACTCCCACCAAAGGAATTCTAGACGATGGTCTGATCCGAGACTCCACGTGTCAGGTAGAGGTGAGAGGCTTTTCACATGGCAGATTCTGGATAAAGGTAAGTCCACGTGATAGATTCTTCTGTTGAGCTGTTAGCCTTGGATCATGTGCCAGATAAGTTGCTCTTTAAACCTTGTGACCAATTTGCCTTCTTCCAGAGACCATTTTTACAGGTGTGTAAGGTGGTGGACCTTAGCGGTCTCGTCCTAGACCGTTTATAGAAATAGCGGTCTTTCGATCGACCGTTTGTAGACCTTAGCAGCCCAAAAATCGACCGCTGAGACCCTTTCACCTTGTAAGGCGGTGTGAGCCTAGTGACCTTAGCCTAGACCATTTTTCAAAATTTGGCGGTCCATCGTACGATCGTTTATTGGTCAAGTGGCCCTGTTCTAGACCGTTTGATCCCTGCAGCATATGAATTCAATCGTGTTTATTTAATTACGCGTTTAGCGATGCATGTTCGCCATGTTTAAATACTTTTACAAACTGTGGCATATTTTTTATATATCCTAATAGAATTATATTCTCTTTACTTGTGATGGAACCACTAGTCGTAGCCCGACGACCTTTAGTGTCGGCCCACCGAGGAGAGGTGGCGGGGTAGTCCCGGTGTACGATTTTTAAGCTAGTTTCTGTGGGCCCCCTTGCTTGTCAGTAGCGTCCTACTGGGGAGGAAAACTAGCTAGAGATCTGGCTCAAGGCATTGAGCTTGTGTGTGCACACGTGATCAGGGGCATGGACTGACATTCACGAGTGTGACCCTAACTAGTTCTTGACCTTGGTTACTGTTATGTGTCTCACTTGCTGCGTTCCAGGCTAGTGGAGATACTTGAGGCGCAGTATAAGTCATCAGTGGACGCATCTGATCTTTCTTTTCTGGTGGTCCTTTCTCTCTCCTATCAGCTAAAAATGTTAAATTTTCATTCTATTGGTAATCTCACATTTGATTATTCATTTGAATAGTAAATGGCATTTCATTTAGCTGTCTTTAATTGTTCATGTACCTGTACAGCTTTATTAATGGTTGTTTCTTATGCCATTGCATTATTAATTACTTTTATAAGTTTAGTTGCGAGGTAGGGATCTACGTGAACCCTACTGAGTCTATGTTGTAAGACTCACCCTTTCCTTTCCAGGTGAGCTGCAGTAGCAGTCTGCCGGTGGTTCTCATGCTTTCAACAGTAGGTCGTAGATGCCGACAGTAGTTTGTCTATCTTTTTCCTTTCCCTTTTGGCCGGGGTATGCCCCGTGTAGTTGTTCATTTTGGCTGTTGTGCAGCGTTTGGACTTGTAACAGTTGGATCTGGACTATGTCGCTTTCTTTAGAGTCGTTCCGCCCATATTCCGGTGCAAATAGGATTCGCGATGAAACTTCCCCAAGATACGACGACTCAAAATCGGTGACGACGCGAAGGTATATTCTAACTCACGTTGCCGGGGGCGAACACCACAGTGAACACCCTTTCCTCACACACATGCACCGTATTCGACCCTGGGTGACTTATTCGACCCCGGAGGGTCGAACAACGCTATCATAACTGAAAAATAAAGAGAGCCTAAAGGTCCAATAAGTTTTGTCAGAGCTCCGTATAAATGTGTCAATCTAACCCCTACGTCAGGTGCCATTCTCGAAGAAAAGTTAGGCACTCCCGCCAGATGTCATGATGAGAGGGAAATCTTGAGTAAGTAGACGTAAAATTCTTCAGCAATAACTAGAGACACTAGAATAGTAACTCAGCCCCGAATCTGTTCTAGACGCCTAGAGATGCTAACTCAGTCTCGAGTAAAAGACCTAGAGTATTTACTTAGACCCCACAAAAATAATCTGACCTGATGTTTGGTCTATCAAGTCTCAACTCGATTACCAAAAGTCTTAACCTTATTATCAATCTATTAAGTTTTAATTTGATTACCAAAAATTTTAGCCGAATCTCTATTAAGAGTCTTAATCTGATTTCTAGTCTATTGAACTTTAACTCGATTACGAAAATTTTAACTTGATCTCCAGTCTATCGAGTCTTAACCTAATTACCAAGGGTCCTAGTTAGAAAAGTTATGATTGACCAGTCAGAAAATTTGTATTTTAAATTTCAGAAATATAGAGTATTTATGAAGCATCCACTATCATGTGCCTTTGACTTCTATCGAAGATGACCACTGTTCAATGCTCAATTATGATAGAAAAGTGAAATGTTGACATTACATACAGCTAGAATACTACCATGGTCAATATGCACAAGTTATCAAGCTAGGGGCTCATTGGTCTTCCCACGTGTCATAAGATATTCTTTCTAAGTGTTAACAAAGCAAAGAGAAAGACGAATATTAAAGATGTGCCAAGACTCACTAACCCCCTTCAATGATGGCATAATCTCACGTACTATTAAGGGCGCATTTGGAGACACTTGTGGCACCTATGATAATATAAAAATTTACACATTTGTACATGCCATTACATGTCATGTCAATGTCTTTGTTGTGCAGCTACTGCAATTCTACCAACTGGCTCCTGTCCAGTTGGTTTCCAATTCATATTCTTTCATCTTCTCTTTCATCTTCCTCTGTCGTTCATGTGGTCTCATCACGTCGTTAGACCTCTTTCATGCCTTCTTCGAGCTGAAGGAGCAGACCCATGTTGGGAAGGGCTTCTTCTATCTTCTGGCGAGGAGGGGGAGGAGTTGCGTGACTCTCTCCTCAGGATTCCTGGCACAAGAGGTGGAAGACCCAATTTTTCTGGGTTGGGGCCAGCAAGGGAACTTCCGACTGGGGCTTCCCTGTCCAGCCAAATTTTCACCTGATATTCCCTCTGAAGCAGCCGGTGATCTCCTCGGAGCTGGATGAGGAGATTAGGGTTCTTCAGGAGAATCGTCGAACCACTGTTGAGTTGATTACCTCAGCCAACATTAAGGATTATCCTCGTCGAGTGCTGCCTCCCAGTGGTAAGGACCTTAGGCTTCCGCTTTTACACTTTCTTATTTTGGTTGGTCGAGCCCTTTCCTGATGACTTATTTTTTGTTGAGTAGAAGCAAGACGCGGTGATGGTAAGGGGCGACCAGTTGAATGAGAGGTCATGGAGCTAGAGGAGACGACTACTCCGAGCGTGCCTCAAGCTTCTGTGGGTCCCTCTTCTGCCCAGGATAAGGGCAAGCAAATTACTCGGGATGATGTCTCTGAGCACCGAGGGTCCAAGCGGAAGGATGTCGGGGAGCGACTACTGTTGGCTTCAATGAAGGCTCTGATTGCCGAGAAGTGGCGGTCGAAGAAGGCAAAGACTTCCCGACCGACCGAGGAGCTCGCAGTTGAGGGTGTCTGTAGCCCGAGCCTTCCTCCGACTGAGCCAGAGGTGCCCGCAGCGGTTGAGGGGATTTCTTCTGAGCCGGCAGGAGCGCAGGGGGAGGAGGTCGACTTCGAGATCCCGGCTGGGGCTGACGGGGTGCACAGCGAGGAGGAGGATGTCGAGGTGCGGATCCGGGTCGAGCCAAGCGTCGACGTCCCGAGATTGGGGACGACTGGAGAGGACGCTCCGACCCCGGCTCTCCCAGAAGAGGCTCCTCCTCTTCAGCAAGGGCGGTTCACCGTCTAGGCCTCCTTGTACAATCAGTGCCGAGATCTGGCGCCTTCATTTATTTGGGGCTATAAGTTTTTGAAGGGGATTCATTCACCCCCCCCTCTGAATCCGAGTCTATCGGCCCAACAAGGGTGTCTTGTTGATGGAGTATCTCCTAGCTGGGGTTTTAGATGAGGGCGAGACCAGCTCTGATAGAAAGCCAACTGACCTATGTAGTGCCACACTGAAGGGCTGAGGCAGAGATTGACAGCAGTGGTCAAGGTGCTTCTTGTGGTGGTGCTGCTGGATCTAGGCGCTGGCGGTTCTGATAGCAGGGTAGGCTCGGCTTGCTAAAGATGGTACTCTCGAACGGTGACTCCAAATGGGGTGGGAGCAATTTTGGCTGTGATCTGGGCAACCCTAGTGGACTACCACCAAAGCGCTCAACCAGAAGTTGAGGGAGGAGACCGGAGCAGCTTTTGGAAGATGAACAGGTCACTGTCTAGACCTGGGTTACGCGATCAGGGGAGAACGACTCTCCCGAGAAGCTCGAGGCTCAGATGGAGGTGGGACCATTCGCCTGCCAAGCTGCTTGGATGAGATTTTCAACAATGTATGATACGCCATCTGAACATGTGCTATGACTCCGGGGCAGGCTCTGCAATTCGTCCCTTGACTACTGTCTGCGAACTGGTGCAAGGCAGGGTGATGGAGTGTGAGAGTAGGAGTGGGGGGAAGGGGCTGGATGACCCTCGGATGGGGAGGGGGAGTGTGGTGCGACCAGAGGAGGGTGTGGAGGCTGGGAGGGGCGACCAAGGGAGAGAGAGGGTGAATGGGAGAGGGTGGGGGAGTTCTCCTAGGGGTGGAGGAGTGATGGTTGGCCTTGGGGAAGAGGGAGGGATGCCTTGGGAGGTGAGGGGTTACTTGGGGAATAGGAAGGGTTGCTTGGGAGATTGGGGAGTTGTCTAGGGAGAGGGGATTCTCCCTTGGGGCTGAGGTGAATTGATGGGAATGTATGGGGAAGGGAAAGGGTTTTAATGAAGAGTGAATGGGGAGAGAGGGAGGGGTTTGAATTTTGGAGGGAGGGGAGAGGAGAAAGAAAGGGGTCGCCCCCTATAGAGAGAGAGAGGGGGGGATAATGGGCTTCTCACCCTCACTTGGCTTCTCACCACATGAAAACACTCAAAGTGGACTAAAAAATTCTCAAAATTCATTAGCTTCTAAGCCCCTCTTTGATAGGGAGTTTTATTGTGCACTCTGTCTGACCGATCAGGCAAAAGTGATGTTCGTGTCAAGATAGGGAGTTCACTGCACCATATAGGTATCGACGTTAATTACATCTCCTCAGAAAGGAGAAAATCCTTGATTAATCACCAAGAAAGAGAGGCCCTCAGGGCCTAATGAAGAGAATACATGAATTTAAGAAATGTTTATGGCATAAAGCAAGGTTTAATCATACATCTGAACATGCAACATAACGATACTTATTCGATTAAATCGATCTCCGGTATGATGTGAAATTTTTATTCGCGCACAGTGAAAGCTTTCAGCCAGACTGGATTTGATCTTCCGAAAATCACCATTTAACATACCAGGGAATCATGACAAGCACACTCTAGTATAGATGTATACTTATGTACGCATGTGTATGCTTACGTACACATGCAAGTATGCCCAAGTTGGTTCCACTATTATTATTTCTTCTATTATGTGAGTGGTCATGGGCCGGTCAGGATGAAATAGTGAAGGAAGATAGAGGGTACCAGTTGACCGAGGGGTCTGGCGGGTCAGTCGACTGATCAATCAATGGCCAATTGACTAATGGAATTAGCAGGCCGACTCAAACCCAAATGAGTCGACTTGGGGCATATGGGGATCAAGTGGTTTGATGAAGAGAGAGAGAGAGAATGATAATGGGAGGGGAGGAGTAAGGATTGTATCGGTGGCAGGCATAAGTGGATGAAGAGAAATGGATCGGCAGAGGGCTGTATCAGCATGGAGGAGAAGAGAGTGGAGAGTGAGGTGAACCGGCGGGGAAGAGGTGATCCGGCACAAAGGAATCCTTCGCGCCGAATCATTTGGCCCCACCCCGCCGGATCACCTTCCAAGTGAGGGTGGCCACCGGTTCAAGCTGGCCCAGGCTATTGTTAAAACAAGCACTTCCATTTTGATTTGCTGAAAAGAATTAAAGGCCAAAGCTGGCCATTAATGTCTATCTGGGGAGAGTCTCTGTCGATAGAGTTTTGAAACTCTGGCGATAGAGTCCACCTCTGTAAAGATTTTTGGATCGTGTTTTCGCAAGTCGCGGATCGTATCCAAGTGGGTTTCAGACATTTTATAATAGTTTTTTGGACCCATTGCTGGTTTGTTCGTGGGTAGTTCTGGGTCTATGGTGGCGCGTGGAGAGTAAAGAAGCAGACTACAAACTCCAGACGGGGTCTCTTAGTCAATCAAATCAGGTGATCAGACTGGAGAGAACCTTCCAACTCTGATTGGAATTATTCCTCTTACTCAAGATCATGGACGCACAATCATCCATCACTAATGTGACACTTCCAGATAGACCATGGGACATGAATGCTCAAAAGATGCGCATGATGCATGCTTGGCTAAAAATAAAAAGAAATCATTAAAACGAATGCAAAGAAAGGATAAAATACAAAGTACTCGAGAATAGTATTGCTAGAAAGGGGCATTCAGGGTCAGGACACTATCTGCAACCACGGCGTGCGAGATAGAACCATCTTCCCCCAAATTTCCCAACCTAATGGCCTATCCGATGATTAAACGCGTGAACTTAGATCATCATTATTTTTGTTATAGGGGAACGTTAGATCCTGGAACACGTGAATGACCAGCTGGTTCTCGAGATAATATATCATAGATTCCATATAGTAATGCATTAAGGGATACACGGATACGGAATACTTACCTAACTTACCTGACCTGGTAGTGGAAGGTAAGGTGAAGTAATGCTGCAAAGAAGTCATGAACAAGGTTTGCAATTAATTTATCATGAAACAAAATCATTCAAGCCATAATATCAGCAACTAAGCACATAATGTAGCAAGAATAAAGCTTCAAAACATAGTTCATGATTTTAGCATATACGCGGTCTAACTCTAGACCACCTAGGGATATAAATGGTCAATAATGGACCATGAGTGTATTGCATATTTTAAAGCATCATGGCATTAACACGGCCTAATGCAAGACCACCTAGTTGAATGAATGGTCAAAGTGAGACCGTGTGAGGGGAGATACATTGCCACAAATAAATGGCCTTGTTATAGACCGTCCAATATATAAACGGTCCATCGATGGACCGTGTACATATAGTTGGTTTAAAAAAAATAAAATTGCCCCTCATCGTCTTCCTCCTCCCGTAACTGACGGAGAGGCTTCCCCCGCCCCACGTTCTCCATCTAAACCCCCGAGCTCTCCACCTCTCCCATTCTCACATTCTCCCACACTCCTCCCCACTCTCCAACCCTCTTATGCACTTCAAGCACCAAGTTCTATGCCGCCTCGTTCAAAGGATGACCGGAGGAGATGCCACCGCACCACCGCCGCCGCCGGCGAACCCCATGGAGGAGGCAGTGCCACCACTGGCCGAGGTGGAAGGAGGAGATCCTCCCGCGGTCACTGAAGCGATGGAGGTCGCTCCACAAGTCGAGGAGGCCACAACGGCGACCCAACCGCCGGGCAAGGAGCCGCGGCCCTCCGAGGTAGGCCACGGCCAAAGAAACCCCATTCTCAATTTTAGACACCATGCATGTAGTCTAGGTGAAGGGAAGAGGGGCACACAACCCCTTAGGATCGATTGGGAGGCCCCATGGGCCATCTCCACCGGTGGGGACGGGGTGCAACGCCGTCGGGCACAGCGGCCTAAACATGATCTCACAGTGACCATGTAATCAAACGATACAGTTCACATAGAACCGTCTGTATATCAAACGGCCAGAACTAACCCGCCCCAAAGGCTAGAACAGCCCATGGGGGACCGTTCAAAGCGAATTGAACCGCCGGGAGGTTGGGAGTGGACACGGTCTAAAGACGATCATGGAGGATGCTGGACGGTCCATCTGGGATCGTTCAGGAGTTGATCCGTTGAGAACCACACGGTCTACTCCAGACTGCCTATAAGGCAAATGATCAAATGGGTGACCGCGGAGCTTTAGATCAAAGGGGGTTGAGGGAGATGTTACATGGTGAGGTGGGGACCGTGGGGTGTCCAAATGGTCAGAATAGTACTGTGTTTAGGACAGGCACATGATGAAATGAATGGACCCCCAACGGACCGTTCACTGTTCAAAGCGATCAATGGATGACCGTCCAGATAAATGCACACACTTTTTTTAAATGCTATGCATGATTTATTATGAAATGTATGACTAACGGAAGTTTAAATGCATGCAAGGAAAGCGCAGGACCCGGATCTCCTGGCTTCAGGTCCGAGTAGTGTACCTTACACTGTCGGACTTCCAACGGGAGAGACTCAACGCGATGGGGTTCGGTGAGTTCCTTAGCACGGAGGTGACACGGCTCGACACCACACTCCTATACGCCCTGCACGACCGGTGGGATCCGGTGAGCCAGACATTTCTCTTTCCGTGGGGCCACATGGTCTTGACGTTGGAGGACGTCGCGTGCATCACTAGATTACGCGTGCACGGATCACCGGTCAGTGGGAGGACCTTCCCCGACTACCAAGAGCTGGCCCAGAGACTACTGGGCCTGGAGTTATTGTGGCCAGAGTGCCAGTCGATGACACTGACGAGAGCGAGGCTGTAGGAGAGTCTCGGCCTAAGACTATTACCCTTACTAGAGGATGTCGACCAAGTTGGGGACTATGCCTGGGGAGTGGTAGTCCTGGCTTTTCTATTCGACATGCTGAGCTCCACCAACCGATGCACGATACTCGGTGACTTCTCTCCTCTGCTCCAGGTACGACTTGCTTCCTAAATGATTATGCAATTCCTATATGAATTCTATATGCTAACATTTAATGAAATGTGATGCAGGTGTAGGCCTATGTGCACCTCCCCGGGCTGGGGAGAGGAGAGGAGACCCATCCGGAGCAACTGCTCATCGTGAGATGGTGGACGGCACCACGGGAGGTTGGATCCCTGCGACGCTAGGTCCAGGCGATCCAGGATGACCTCGACACTCTGCCCTATGCCTCGGTAAGGTTCTGAACTTAAATTTTTAATTAATGCAACTATATGCTCTGTAAGCTGATGCATTTTGCCTATTTGATAGGTCCGGTGGATGCCCTACCAGGGTGAGGGGCACGAGGGCCAGCCATGGGTCGTGGCGGCCCTGGCTTACACGGGGAGGGATATCTGGCTCCATTGCATGAACGTAGTGGAGCCCCTCTACCACTGGCTCGTGATGAGGACCACCGGGGTCCACCAGGCAGTGGTTGACTTTTTGGCACTTGAGAAGTCGGAGGAGCAGGTCGGTCGGCATGCTCGAGGGCTGGCGACGGAGACAGACTGGACTACTCGAGCAGCCAAGTAGATCCAGGATTGGACGACACTCGTGCGAGTTGTAGCCACCCTAGCAGAGAACGGGGAGGCCAATCTGATGGCCTATGCCCGACGCTACGGAGACTAGGTCTTTTGTGGCCCTCGATGATCGGTATGACTCTAAACTCTATGCTTTCTAATATGCTTTTATGGTTATGATGCACTAACATTTGCCCTTCTATATGTAGCTCGACCCCCAGGGGCGGATCGCCGAGCTCCAGGGCCTCCTCCACTCCACTGTCCAGGAGCAAGACACTCTCGTCATTTCTATGATGGCTGCAAATATCTCTAATTTATCTTGATGTGATCTGTTGAATAATTGAATTATTCATTTGATGATGGTTACATTCAGGGGGAGGTTGTGTGCATATGCTATCATGTTTGCACCTTGACTGTTTTGCATTGCACATCATCTTTTGACTTCATGGTATATCAAATGGCGAGTTGTGGAAAGACAAGTTAGGCCTGTCTAGAAGCTACCCCTATGCGTGAGGACTGACCTCTACTAGGTACCATGAGTCATAGTTGCATTTAGAATAGGAACTGTATTTTAATTCTCAGTGCATAGTATACTTAAAGTTTTTGCATCAAATAAGAACCTCTCTCAGGCAAAAATAGGAGGACTTACTTTGGGTGATTGAAATCAGATTGTCTGAGTGTATCAAATTTTAGAAGATGTCAGACTAGTTTGAGTAATGATGCAGAAAAGGAAGGATCAAGGCCAGAGTTATTGGCTGAGACATTTTAACTAAACAGGTTGACACAATTTGGAGAAGTGTCGACACTACTATTAAAAGTACTCAAAAACTACCTTCTATTTTCCATCAGGAGGTCGACACCATTCGAAGAAGTGTCGACACTACCGTCCAGTTACTCTGCCTTCTGGTGTATGGAGAGCTTTCTATCTATCCTTCTTGGCTTATTTTGACTTCTTGATTGGAGAATCCTCTTCATATTTTCTATCCAATCTCTCACATTTGAACCTTGTTTTGTAACTGGGCATTAATTCAGGGGGAGTCGAGAAGGATTCCATCCTTAATACATCCTTGCTTAAGTCATCTCTATCCTACCCATGTTAAGAAAATGGTTTAACATTTATAACCCTCAATTCTGTTGCTAATTATTTTGGAATGCACCCATCTTGCATTTAAAATAGGGTTAAAACATTCATCAAAGAATTTGTCCACAACTGTGCCCTAGGTTTTTGAAAGTTAATTGTAAAAGGGCTAGTTTGGTTGAAGAATCCTAAGCTTGTATTGTCCTTAAACATATCACCTAAATTGAAGCTAGCTAGAGAATACGTCTCTAAAAAAAAAATATAATAATAATTTCAGAGCAATGGCATCATCTTTGGAGAAACTGGATCCTACATCAATGAAATGTAGTGGATCAAGCCTTGATGAAGAATGCTAACAGAAAATATTCTTCTGATCCACTCTCTGTATTATTTCTTCCTTATTAGGTAAAGGCTACTTGATATCAATGGCGATGCATTTAGCGGTCCATAATCTATAACCATGCGAACTTTTCCTATTTTTTGCTCGACATGATTTCTGACAATAAAAGCTGAATAGACGTAACTTGAAGAGGATGTTCTCATTTGTTGTTTTGAGACGAATTCTTCAATTTGACTTCTTAATTCCTCTTCGTCTTTTAAGGAGTGTCGAATGAGTTTTTCTTGGATGGGAATGTTGTGCAGAGTGGGAATGTGGGCAACTGGTGAATCTTTATCTCACTTTTCTAGAGGATGCTCGAAACAGTAATTTTGTAATTCTTTTGTGATGGAAGCCAGAGACCTGATGTGCAATTGAGCTGGGAGACATAACTCATTGAGCTGTTTAACAATAGAGTATATTTCTCTTTTCTGCAACTACTTTTCTTTCTATCTTAGAAGTTGAGAAATCGAGACATCTTCCATAGACAACATGTTGTGTTGATTCTTGAAATATGGTGAGATGCGAGGATTGATTTCTCTTTCTCCTCCGAGGTTAATCACGATCATATCTACAAAAATAGTGTAGGGACCCATTTTGCCTAGGGTCATGCATCCCAAGCCAACCTCATATCCACCATCATTGATTTGAAAAACGTCTACTACTAATATTTGCTTGCCAACTTTTAAGGGGACTTGCAATGCGAAATGAGATATAGAGCTACTTCCATTCATTGTTTCAATAACTCCTCCTGTGCGATAATATAGTCAAATTTTCCACAGATCTTTGTGACACCAGTTTATATTGACACTAGTACCAATAAAAATTTGACATTTTCGCCACTGCTTAAGCCCATCGACCGCAATATGTCATGAAATTATTATGCTATTAGTGATTTTGATGAGCTTTTTTATCTGTA
This sequence comes from Amorphophallus titanum, assembly GCA_024336825.1. Classification (NCBI taxonomy): domain Eukaryota; kingdom Viridiplantae; phylum Streptophyta; class Magnoliopsida; order Alismatales; family Araceae; genus Amorphophallus; species Amorphophallus titanum. The sequence goes on from JANBPO010006859.1 coordinate 16,905,271, forward strand.
CAATTTGTTTATCATATAAGCCATACTTTGGAGCTTGGATACTTATCTTTGAGACTTTGTTGCGCTTGTAGTCGCTAGGAAGAGGCTGCGGTGCCTTTACTGTTGGTGTTTAATAAAATGGATTAATGAAATCCTCATCACTTTCTTCAGATGTAGGTAGTGACACAGACAAATATTCATCAGCTTCGTCAGTAGAGTAAAATTGATACTTAGATGTTGATGTACTTTCTATTTGGATTCTCTCCAACTCGTCCAGGGATTTGAGGGCCTATAAATAGAACCCTTGGCTTCATGGCTAGAGGAGGGAGATTTCTGGAGTTCGCATCGAAGTGCTGCTACTTCCTGGAGCTAGTACCAATCAAGGAGAACTGCTTCCCACGTTCATCTTCTTCCTAAGTCCAGAGAGTATTGGTTCCAAGGGTTTAGTTCAGTAAAGTATTTTTTTTAGTCTTCTTTCTTCCCTTCATAGCATCAAAGCATCTTCCCTCTTCCTCTCTCATGTTCTGCACTCTTCTGCATCATTTTAAAACCTCCTCCTATCTTTTAAATGCCTCAAAGGGGTTAAAAAAAATAACCTCCCTAGTATTTCCCTCTCCTTTTGCATGTTTTTAAGCTTTCTTTCATTATAGTTGCTACACTTCCTAAAGGGCTAATTTGGATTTTTCTTTGGTGTTTCTACTCTCTTTTGTAGGTTTTACAGGTTTTTAGCACGAGGCCCAAGTCTTCTGGCCAGTTGGAAGACGTGGAGATCAAAGTCCCAAAGTTCCTTTTTTGGGTCTTGTGTCGGTTCTAAACAGGAGTGTTAGAGTCTTGTGGCGGCCTATCGTACAACCGTTACAATTCTGTGGCGTGCCAGTGTTCGACTGTTATAGTTCACAGAGCTGTAGTCTTTCCTCTCCCGTGGGCGGGTGTTGCATCCACCTATTTCCAAAGTATTTAGCTAGGCTTTGGCTGGTTAATTGCTTTGGTGGCTATCACATCTTTCTAATTTGGGCAGTAGTCCTCTCTCTCCCCTCATATCTTTTTTTAGTTGCCTTTATTTGCTTGTTCCACACCCACGGTGTGTGCTTTAGTTTATTCGTCTTGCTCCATGCTCCGGCGTGTGTTTTTTTCTTTTCTTTTGCTTAGTTCTGATAGAGATGGCATGCCCATGTTAGATTTCATGATGTTTGCTTAGGTTCATATTGCACATGTTCATATGTTGATTGATTGCATATTACCTTGTTCATGTTGCCTTATTGATAACCACATTCATTTGGGAAAGGAACCAATATAAATCAACAGAATTTTTTGACGATCACGGTGGGACAACTAGTGCCAATTGTGTTGTGAATCTCTGTTCAACTTGCTATTCATCTTTTTCCCAGTTGCTCGTGTTTTCCACAGTCTTCCCCCCCTTACAAAAATTTCATCCTCAAAATTTGAAGCAATGATCTTCTCACAGGAGAAGAACGATTCATCTAGCTAGCAATGCTCCCAGAGCTCCAGCTACAACCTCAATTCTTCCAAAAACACGGTTCCTGAGGGACATAGCTATGAATGACATCACGGGAAAGGAAGGGAAAATCACATGCAGACATGAAAAAGACCGCTGCGGGAGGTTGCTCTTTGTGAGTTTCGATGGAAAGGAAATATGCAGAATTATGCCATAAGAAATCGCTGCAGGAAGTTACTCTCTGCGGGTTTGAACAGGAATGGAAATAAAGGGAACCGCTGCAGGAAGTTACTCTCCGCGAGTTTTAACGGTAATGGAATAAAGGAACCGCCACGGGAAGTTACTCTACGCGGGTTTTAACATGAATGGAAATAAAGGAAATGGAAAATCACGCATGAGTGCGTGTGTATTGATTGTGTGATCGCCAAATGTCAAGGACCCCAAAATGATAGAGTACGTGATCACATTTATACCTCAGAAGTGGGAGATTGTGTGGATTCCTTCTTCCTTTTCCCTCGGCCAGCCGATGAAGAGGGTTTTCTCTTGGTTACCCTTGCAAGAAATAAATGAACACCAGTGGATCAGAACAAAAGTAATGTAGTATCAATCCATTGTGATAAAAGTAGTGAAATTATGAACAGACACACACCTGGTTGGTGTTATTTTAAATCCCTTTTAGACGAAAAGGGTGAAAAATGATGTGATTAATGAAGATTTATGCAGAAATGCACAAACGTGGGACTCTCTTAAGAAGAGAGACACGCCAACACAAGATGACGCATGCAACTAATGGAAATAAAACAAGAAGAACAAAGGGGAAGAAAAGCTTGTTGGGACCACCGATGGCGGGCTTCGAGGAGAGCTTCAGCAGCGTGAGGACGACGTGGATGTGTGGTGGGACGAAATGACCTTCTCTTTCGAGCACACAGGCACTCAAAAATCTGGCAGAACCTTCCCTTAAAAACTGACGAGCTCAAAAACAAATTGGGTAGAGTTTCCCCTCCCCTTTGAAGATTTTGAAACCCCTTGTTTCGTGGGAGGGGGTCCTCTATTTATAGAAAAAATTGAGAAGAGCGCGTCCACCATAGGGGACAAATGCATGTCAACTTGAAGCCTGTAGATGTTCCTTTCAATCCAAAAATCTAGTGGATACCAAAGGAACATCGTATCATTTTTACACTGTCAAGGTGCAGTGTTGCCAAAAGAACCAGTATATTGAATATCATAACATTTAATTAAGTTTATCAAGCAAAGAAAAACTAATTATACATCGTTTGATTCTATTTCAGAAAATAGCACTATAAGGTGCCCATGTACCATGGCTCAGTTAGGTACGATGCTTGGCTCAAGAAGCCAAGATTATGTTCAACGCAGGCCCAGAATGAAACTGTGACATAGTTGCCCTGTCCTCCCTAGTGTTACCAGAGTAAGCAATTACACTCATCATCCCAACAAGAAGGGGGGTTGGGGTGAGGAGATTATAATGTCTGAGAAAAAGAGAACACATAAGAATCATAGCTAAGAGGCAGCTCAGAAAAGTAATGGATGGAAGTTTATCTGGATATAGAGAGCATATGGACACACCTGGCAGCTTGTATAGAACCCCGTGAATATTTCAGAGAGATTATAGAGGTACTCGCATAAAACATTTGGAAGGAGATTCATACATGCCTCCTCAACAACCTGTACAGGAGGAAAAAGAAACCACAACATAATTACACCCACCAATATCTGAATAATTTCCCTGAGCATTGCTGCTATGACATAATTGCACTAAACATTGTTAGACACACTGACATAGTAGTCAACATCCATCCACATGCATTCCTTATTTAATTGCATTTACAAACATAGAAAGGCAAAAGTATACCAGAACCCATACTTGAAGCAGACCATAAATAGTATTTTTATAACATGCATAGGTCAAACTATGAACGACAATGACAAGCATCGCAGTATAGACAGAACAGCAATGAAACGAGTGAGTCCGTGGGCGGGTGGGTGTGCATGGAGGCGGGCACAGATCTCTCTCTTCCTATATCCTCGCTGCTCCCATACCCCCATTTTCTAGGACATTGGTGTGGTGTCGTGTCATAAAGTACAAAGTCAGGCCATGGCATTCCAGAAATTCAACCTTAGGGAAATGTCAACAATCTAACATAAACTCCTCAAGGCAATGCAATGACGAATTTTCTTTAGATAGCCATCTCAGTCATACATTATCATATGACATTGGTTCTTGAAGGAGTTCCAATGGGATACATGTGTAGACCAACGTGGCATGCACAAGCTCAGACCTAGATGATGCAGCCCTAGGACCGATAACTAGCAAGCTATGGGACCAGCTAATATGCAAGGGTTAATTTGAAGGGCTCGGTTAGGAAAAGTTGTGTGTCCGTAGCTTATATATCTCTAATATATATATGTTCTACATATTTAACATTTTTTCAAATCTCTTTTTTTCAACTTCTTTTTTTTTCAACCCACTCTTCCTGACTTTGCAGACTCCTTCATGCATCTGTCGACTTGTCACAGCGGGGCACACGGGCTGGCAGTGGCAGTGGCAAGGCACGCGGGCGTGCTTGCAGTCGCGCCAAGGCGCGCAGCAGGCATGCACGGTCGGATGTGTGCTAGGCTTGGTCAGGCGTGAGCCTGGCGGGGGCAATCGCGGGCGTGCTGGGATGCTTGTGCTAGCAGGTACTCATCGGTGTCCAGTGGGGTGAAGGGAGAGGTTAGTAGAGGGGAGGAGTTAGTCCGTGGAGGCTATTTGAAGGGTGTGCAGGGGCTGGCGGGTGGCTGTGAAGGGTGGAGTGAGGGGGCGGTACGGTGGACTGCGGTTGGGGGGGTGTCGGTAGGGGTTGACAGTGAGGAGGGCAGCATCGGGAGGTGGCTGCTAGTGGAGTTCTCACGGCGACGGGTTGCCAGCGGGATGAGCTACTGCGGCTGGGTTGGTAACTGGCACGCAGGTGATACCAGGGGAGAGGGAGACTGCAGCGGGGAGGTGACGAAGGTGCCAGAAGGCTCGCGCGGGCGTAGTGGGCTACGGCGTGGCCAGTGGTCGCAGGGGTGGTGAGGCTCATCGTCGGCGGCGAGGTTGGCAGGTGAACAGGGCGCTAGCGCGGGCTAGTGTCCGGTGGAGCTGTCGCGGAGGTCCGGCTGGGGCCGTCCGGTGGCGCGCAGGTGGTGGGCGTCACGGGCAGCCAGTGGGCGCCTGCGGTGGTAGCAGTTGTGGGCGGCGTCAGTGACCGGGGGGCGTGGCGGTGCTATGCCAACCGCGGGCATCCGCGGGTTGCAGAGAGAATCCATGAGAGAGAGAGAAATAGAGAGAGAGAGAGTAATAGGTAGAGAGAGAGAGAAACGAAGAGACAAAATCTGAGGGAGAGAGTGGACTTGAGAGAAAAAAAAAATTTCTTCTGTTTGCTTCTGCCCATAATTGGGTTCCCTTCGAGCGTACGCCGTGGCGCACGTGCATCCGGAATCGGGGCGGCATTATTTAGCAAGGAAATGTGGTCCTAGAAAATTCAAGAGAAGTGTCTTATTCTATATTATAAGCAAGCATGCAAGCGGGGTAACCAAGCATTCTCTTTTTTTGTTATGTTTTATTTTTTTTGTTTGTTTGTTTGTCTTGTTTTCTTTTTTTTGCATAAGAAAATATTATTGTTACGTATTAGTGTAGTGGTAGTGAAAGTGTCAGGGAAGCAGACCAAGAAGGACCGAAAGGACATTAGGGAAGCGGGCTATAGAAGCCAAGGGACATTAGGGGGGCGGGCCATAAAGGCCAAAGGTTGGGAGAGAATACTTCGAGAGCCAAAATTGGGAAGCAGGCCACGAAGGCCAAAGGGAAGCAGGGTGCAAGAGCTGAAATGGGGAAAGCAGGCTACAATTCGAAGTCGAGAAGCGGGCTGTGAAGAGTCGAAGCTGGGAAGCAAGCTATGAAAGCCGAAGTTGAGAAGCGGATTGTAAAGAGCTGAAGTTAGGAAAGTTGGCTACAAGCCGAAATTGGGAAGTGGGCTGCAAAGAGCCAAAGTTGGGAAAGTTGGCTACAAGCTAAAATTGGGAACTGGGCCGCGAGAGCTGAAACAGAGAAAGCAAGCTACAAGAGTCAAAATTAGAAAGCGGGCTGCGATAGTCGAAATGGAGAAAGCAGGCTACAAGAGCCGAAGGTTGGGGAAGCAGGCTACAAAAGTCAGAGGTTGGGAAGTAGGCTCCAAAAGCCAGAGGTTGGGAGGCAGGCTCCAAAAGCCAGAGGTTGGGAGGCGGGCCGTAAAGGCTGAAATCAGGAAAGCGGGCTGTAAAAGTCAAAATTGGGAGGCAAGCGAGAAAGGCCAAAGTCTGAGAAGTAGGCTATAAAGCCAAAGTTTGGGAAGCGGGCCATGAAGGCCAAAGAGAAAGGTCTCTTTGTATTCTCTGGTCTGGGGAAGGATGAGCCGAACCAAAGTGGAAGGATGTATTCTTTGATTCTCTGGCTGGGAAAGGATCCGAACCAAGGTGAAAGGGTTTATTCTTTTGTTCTCTGACCGAGAAAGGATCTGAACCAAAGTGAACGGGTTTATTCTTTGATTCTCTAGTCGGGGAAGGATCCGAACCGATCCATTAGATTGCATAAGAATTCAACATTTTGAGATTGTCAGAAGCATCAAATGATTTCAAGAACGCTGTTCCATGTGGACAATAAACAAGAAAGTTTATCAATTATTTTCTAGTGGCCTCTCCGCCTCTGCCCATCCATTACACATCAAGGTGCATCCTTTCTCATCCCACATTCTTTTAAATGAGTCTATTCATGCATGTAGCTCACAAGCTTCCTCATCAAGCAAATGGCCATAGATGTCCTTTGGTTTAGCTGTAGGAATACCTGAGTCACCTCTTGAAATGGAATCAATCATGGTTTGAAAGTAGAGATTATCAGCTGCATTTGTTGGAACATTTGTATAAAAAAATCATTTAGAAATATGCTTCCATTGCTGTGATGCAACTTTTTTCATTTGCTTCCATCCCCTCAAAGCAGTCTACATTGTTTTTTGTTGAGCATCATCTTTTCTAAACAAGTAGTGAGCCATTGGTCCAACCGATGCATCTACAAGAGATGTAAGATCATCACCAAAACCAAGTAAAGATGACATTTGTTGAGCAGATAGTGTTTGACCTAGCAAATGAGGGCAGTCTTAGTTCTCCCCCCCATTGCAATACTCCTAGAACGTTGCAATTCACCAGCTGTTGACGTGCCATGCTCAAATCTACGCATCTCATCCTCATGAAGTTGTCTCATGCTGTGATGCATTGATGCTCTGAAAGTTGGATCCTCATCACTATCTTTATCACCTTCTCTATGAAAACCACGTCTTGGTGCTATGATTGGTGGACCTTGTATACGTTGACTACCAATCTCCTCCATCATTTTTTGCTCTTTTCTCTTGTTCACTTCCTTCTCCTTTTGCTATCCTTTTAGAAGGTCTTTGAACATTTGCCTTATCTCTTCTGATGCTTTAGTGCAAGGTAGAACCTCTTTTCTTTTTCCTGCCAAGTGTTTTTTTATTCTAGATATCCCTCCACCTATTTCCTTACCACATAAATTACATTTGACTCTCCTTGTTTTTGGATTAATTGAAGTGGCATATTGCCACCCAGGATCATCACTACGGCCTGTCATATCTGCAGAAAATGTATTAGATATAACATATCGATAACTAATTAAATTAAATTGAAATGTAATTGAATGTTCAATGACCCCAATGAGGTCACATAACGCGGCCCCTGATGGGGCCGCTGAATACGCAGGTACTGAACGCGGGCAGGCTTAGTTGTAGGCGCGGATCTGGAGACCCGCCGAACCCGTGGCACCGATGGTGGTGACATTGAACGCGTTGTAGGCGCCGCCCGAGATGTTGAGATCGTGAGCGTTGACGACAGACCCAACGGCCGCAAAGTTGGTCGAGCGGACGTAAGAGCCCGTCTGGCTGGCATCGAAGCCGGCGAGCGGGCTGAGATCGACCGGGACGTCGAGCGCCAGGAAGTCGACGCCGTAATCGGTCGAAGCCGCCGCACCGATAGTGGCCGAGCCGGCCGTACTGCCGATGCTGTCCGTGATGCTCGTGAAGTTCAGGTCGATGGAGGCGGCGACGCTGGCGTCGGGCCCGTTGATCACGGTCAGATCGACCGCCGAGGCCGGAGCGCTGAGCATAGCGACGCCGAGGGCGAGGACGGCAAGAAGCTTCTTCATTGGTAGTTCCTTTTGGTGTGTGTCCATTATGGACGCTGAGATGTCCTTGCGGACGGTTGAGACAACCCTTCTCCCTAGATGGAAGTCAGGACCGCCTTGGTCATTCCACGGCACTGTTCGACAGGGCCCTGGAAATTCTTCTTCTCCGTCATGGCCGAGATGGCCAGGACGAGGTTTACCTTCAAGGCCTTACGGGCGGCCTCGAACTGCAGTTGCTGCTGGTTGTCGACGTAGGCTGCACCCGTGGTGAGCACGCCCTTGGGAGTGGCGGAGACGCCAAGCCCGAGAGATTCGTAACTCACGAACGAGCGCAGTTCGCTCTTGCCGACGACCAACCGCGAGTACGCATCGATGATACGCACCGAGGTGGTGACGGCGATGCCCTGTGACTCGAGGATGGGACCGATGCCGCCGATGCGGACATCGAATTTGGTACCACCGGTAAAGTCGAGGGTATCGAAGCTGCCGTCGACCAGATATTCCGGCGCATTTTTGGACATGCCGGCCTGGAGGGCCTGCACCACGCCGTTGCCGCCGAATTTGGCGACACGTTCCATTGTGTCGAAGTTCTTCGGTGACAGGTCCTGAGGATTCAGGTTGCCATCGTAGAGCGCCGAAATGAGGAAAGGTGCCGCGTTCTCCGGTAGGAGACGCCCGGTGCCGCCGTCGGTCATATCCACCTTGCCGGGCCCCTCAATAGACTGCCTTCTGGCGATGGGCTTTCAGAAGATAGAGAGGATTTGCGCTGGTCCTGAGCGGCCATCCTCTGACCATCTCAGTAAGAGAACGGCCTTCCGATAGACCACCTTCTGGCGGTGAGTTTTTAAAGAGAAAAAGAGTTACAAGGATGCTGAACGGTCACTCCCAGACTATCTCATATTCCTTGCGGTCCTCCCGAGACCGTTTCTACCCCTGTTTCAGTAAAAATGATGAATTATTTCTAACCTATTATGTCATGTTTTACCTGATTAAACAGCAAGATGTTAGGGTTAATTTCATGGCAGAAACACACAAATGAATTAGGGTTTATGAAATATTTGATCTAAGTTCAATTCTCTGGCATGATATTGTCCTTTCATGATCATTATCCATGTGTTATAAATTATTTGAAAAGAGAGTAGAATAACTTGTTTATTTGACTGATTAGTTAGTAAATTTATCTCTTTGTGTTTAGTTTAGAACTTGTTTTAAGGTCGTGCCACTCCGGTGGCGACGACTAGACCGAATATACTTATTTTTCCATGATTTTGAGCCATTAATCTTGGACATCGAATGCCTCTCTGTCGGATATTCCTTCCATCGGACTAGGTGTTCATGTTCCAAGGCCTCGATAAGACCTCGCGAGCTTGAGATTCCCACTAGGATGCTAGGCAGGTTGCACCCCCAAAACCTGAACCGATTGACTCGATCGAACTACGGGAGTTCCCTGCCCGAAACGAGACTGTTCTGTCTTTTACGGCCATCCTTGGACCGCTAGTCTCAGATGGCAGCCAGGATGTAGACCGCTATTCTATGGTTACGGATCTGTCTTGACCATTTCATTGTGGCCTGTAAGCCAATTCTACCCTGTCATCGGTTGTTCCTTATGGTGGTCAAATGATGAACCGTTTATGTATTATTGCGACCTTGCTTAGACCGTTTTGGAAATTCTTGTGATTTCTCCTAGACCATTTTCATCTTAGGGCAGTCTTCCTATTGACCACTTCACTCCTGCTCTATCCTATGTCGACTCGACCTGATGCATCTGTGTTGCAGCTTGGTGTGGACCGCTAGTCTCCTTTAGCGGTCTAGCCATGACCGTTTCTCTTCCCAGCCAGGGAACTTCTGGTTCTTCCATGAATTTTGATCATGCTCCAGGATATCAAATTCAAATGAAGATGCATTCAGCAGCTAGCTGATTTTGCAGGAAGATGGCTTCTACCCAGATCAATATTAGCAAGATATTGTATACCTACCGCCAACCTTCTGAAGACAGTGGATTGAAAAAAAAAAGAAGTAATGCCATTAAATGGAGTAATGTTTGCACTAAGGCGGATTCCTCTAACAGGCCTATGTGAGGTGTGATTGCCTGGTGAGATGTATACACTGCTGTGGCAGGCCTAAAAAGGCAGATTAACTGCTCCAGCAAAGTGGAGTGGAGGATGGAGGGGAGCAGGTCTGTCAGATTGTGGTTTGTGAAGGACTGCAGGGGTATTTAGAAAAAAAGATATGCCCTGTTTAATGCATTAGCCAGTGGACATTTATGCCATCCAAATCGTTTAGAAACGAGGGGAAAAAACATGGAGACAAGAATTTTTCTATCCCTTGGTCACAAACAAACCTCACCTGTCAATTCCCAGGCAATCAAAGAATGTTAGGATGGCATGGGAATCAACAGGTGAGGCCGGTGAGGGTTGTCAGACATATGGAAACGAGAGGCTTTACACATTCTTAGGGGAGAAGTAAAATATCCAACATTAAATGCAGAAGGAATGTAGAAATGGGAAGTAAATAGGGAATAAAATGAAAATAAGAAACGAGATGTTTACTTTATGTTGGTAGAAGCAGAAAGTAATAACGTATCAATTGAATACTCAAATGCAGGGTTCCAATGCAAGGAAAAAAAACTGTGCTTTAATAGGAAAACAGTGCATGCACACTGACAAGTACATGACACTAGACCCTATATACATAACCACCTTGCTGCCCTCCAGCTAACATTCCTTCATTCGTTCTTCAGCTGAAGACTCTCTAAGTCTAGGAGTCTGTTTTGGAGTGCTGCTAATGTAACAGGTTTTGCAGCCCCATCAGATGCCCTTAGAAACTTGCAATGAGCATTTTTGGTAAAAGTTTAGCTGGGAACTATGCCATACTTAGAGGTTGAAGTCAGGTCGACAGCAAACTATTAGTTAGGAATTTTTGAACACAGAGAGGGTTAAAATCAGGTTGACAGAAAACCACAAGCCTTCACATGACAAAACTCCAGAAGAAGAGCGACAGTAACAAGCGAAAACTACCAGAACACAGAAAGAGCATGACACAGGGGATGCAGGGAGAAGTCCAGAGCAGATTGCATTTGAGAGAGAAATGTGTTTCATTGGGGAATGCTAGGGAAACTGCCTGGAAACATGGGTGTAAAGCACCTCCTTCAACACCAGGCAGCAGATTTGCAATATAGCTCGTCTATTCATGTTTAAGACATATATTCTATAAAAACTTATTATGTGGCATCAAATCTATTAATTTGCCCTTCTACTGATCACCTCTAACATTTAACCTCTTAGGTATATATACTGTAGCTTATCATTTACAAGTAGTGGTCCTAGACATAAAGTGGGAGCAGGTTTGCAACCCTAAACATAAAGGAGGTATGGGCGTTAAAGATTTACAGTTGTTCAATTATGCCTTCCTGGGTGAATGGCTGTGGGAATTGTGATGATAGTGCTTCATGGAAGAGGTTGATTTTATAGAAACATCATTCGCAATACATGTTTTGCCTACATACTGAAAAATACTACTTGGCCGATATCTTTGTGGAGGGGCATTCTGAAGGCAGGAGGTATGGTTGAGAAATATACCAAAATTCAGATTGGTAATGGTGATAGGATGTAGTTTTGGAGAGATAAATGGGATGCTGATATCTCCTTTAAGGAAAGGTTTGCAGGAATTTGTCAGCTGTTAGATCACCAACGAAGTATGTCAGATACCACTACAAGTATGTGGGTCTCAGATACGGTGGGAAGTTAAACCTCAGATGGCCTCTGTAGGATGGAGAGATGGGTGACTATCATGGCTTGCTTACTGTTCTTGCAGATGTTCAGCTGGATGTTACAAGAAGCAATCACATAGTATGGACAAAAAATAAAGGACAGTTTTCAGTTAGATCATGTTGCACAAACTACCAGCAGTATGGTGATCTCTGGAGGATTAAACCTCCCGTTAAAATATGATCTTTTGTATGGCTGGTTTTTCAGAAGTAGATTGTTACTATGGTTTATCTCTGAAAATGGTGCTAATACTGCAATATTATTTGTTCTTTATGTGGCATTGCAATGGAGGACATTGATCACCTGTTCATTAATTGTTATATCAGTCAGGAAGTCTGCAGGATTCTAGGTCAGCTGATGCGTATCCAAGTTTCCTTTTCATCTTGTGGGGAAACACGGAGGTTTTTTGGAAATATCAGACATACCGGGGCGGAGGAGGAAACGCTGATCGCCCGGGCCCTCACCGAAGAAAAGCTGCGTGCTTGCGCCAACGAAGGGCTCGAAGAGCACGATGTAACCGAGTTTGAAGCGGCCAAGATTAAAATTTCGGCCAGCGACGACCAGTGGATAGCGCGTTTCAGGGTGCTTACGGAACTCCTCGAGCATCACCTGGATGAAGAAGAAAAAGAATTCTTTCCTTTGGCGGAGCGGGTGCTTTCCGCCGAGGTGGCCCAGTTATTCTTTGCCGAGGTCTATCACCTGTCGCGGGCGGAAGGGTGGACGAGTGACGAACACTTTACCGCTGACGGCACGCTGATCGAATCGTGGGCCAGCCTCAAAAGTTTTGTGCGCAAGGACGGGGCGGATGCCCGGAAAATCCGGGACGCCAAGGACGACGATCCTGGCAATCCGACCGTTAATTTTCACGGTGAAAAGCGCTGCAATGACACCCATCAAAGCACGACCGATTCGGAAAGTGTTTTGTACAAGAAGGCCAAGGGGCGGGAGGCGAAGCTGTGCTTTGGCGCGCACTTGCTGATGGAAAACCGTCACGGTTTGTGCGCTGACTTCACCCTGCATAATCCCCTCTGCGATCCAGAACCGGTCATGGCCCTGCGGCAGTTGGACGACCATACGGAACTGCACACCGGCGTCAAACCCAAGACTGGGGGGGCGGACAAGAATGATCATCAAAAGCTCTTCGTCAGCGGCTGCCGCGAGCGGGAAGTGGTGCCGCATGTGGCCTGCAAAACCGGAGTCAGCGTGTCCGGTTTGGATGGGCGCACCACTAAGCAGGCAAGTTATACGGTCAGCCAGCGGATCCGCAAACGGGTGGAAGAAATCATCGGGTGGATCAAGACGGTGGGCGGGTTGCGGCGCAGTCGCTATCGCGGATTGGAACGAACGCAAGCCTGGGGTTACTTCGTGGCGGGTACTTATAATTTAGTACGCCTGGCCCGCTTGGGGGCGGCGGCTTGAAAACGCGCCGGAAGTCGGGGCAAACGCCCGGCGCAAACGGGGCGCAGCGCATTCTACGAACCCCGGCGAAGACTCTGGGTCATTGTGGAGATAGCTATTACCGCCCTTGCCACACTGAATTTTCAAAATAAAAGCCATGAAAAATCGGTGGTGCCAAAAAGATCGACATCCGTAGAAGCCTGCAAACATTAGAGAAAGGGCGTCAGAAGGAGTCCTGAGCATTATCTCAGGAGACAACTTTTCGACGTTTAAGTCATCACTTAGGGAGAAGAAGAATAATGAAGAACGGGTGTGAGAGAAAGAGAGAGCCGGAGGTCTTTTATGCAAGCTTGGAGGGGCGGACAGTCTCCCAGAAGAGTACTCGCCGTATCTAGTGGGTGCTCGCAGAGTACTCGCTGGGCGATAAGGGTGCTCAGAAGACGGCCTATAATGTCCAGAATTTTTCGGATATTTTTCGGATCACGTACGTGGGTCTCGGAGTGTGTTTTGTAGTTTACGTGTGTTTTTTTCTGACAGACATTCGGAACCCTATACAGGGTGAACCGTTGTGTTCTTCTACTCCGGGACAGTACCAGTGCGTTGCGTTCTTTCCGATGATCGCGAAAGTAATTTTTTATATTTTTTGATATTTTTTAAAAATTTCAGATTTTCTTATTTAAACTCCCACCCTTTTCTCTCTCCCCTCACTCTCACTTCTCTCTTTTTTCCCTCTCTCTTCTCTCCCGCGTTCTCCTCTCTCTCTCTCTTCTCCGGCGGCCGACGGAGGTGGACGGGGGCGAGGCTGCGAGGATCATGGGGCGTGGGACGACGAGGATGGAGCGAGGATTGAGGTGGAGACACGACGTTCGCGAGCTCGGGGCGCCCGCGGTGGTTCGCGGGGCGTTTCGCGACGGAACTACGTCTACGATGCGTCGAATCTTCGGTGGAGGTAGGGGGATGGTTCCCTAACCCGCGTACTTTCTTTTTCCACGTTTTATAGGCCGAGGCGAGGTTGAGAGTGGATTTATTTTGCGTTGGGGTCAAAATCGCATGTTTGGGGTGAGCGGCGATTTTCGGGCGATTCGAGGCCCGATCGTGGTTTGAATTGGGTTTTTCGATTGTGGGAATGTCCGGAGATGAATTCTCCTTGTTTTCCCCTTCACCTGGGGGTGAATGGGGCGTAGAACCGAGCTCACGGTGAAGCTCGGTCCGTCTGTCGAAAAACGTAGGAGGCGACCACCTTTTGTGGCCGTCTGTGCCCTGGTCTGGGCGGCCAAGACCCTGGCCGCCCAGGTCACTAGGCGGCCAAAGGTCTGGCCGCCCAGGGGATTTGGGCGACCAGCGTCTAAGTTGGTCGACGCGAATTGGGAAATTCGCCACTTACTAGGCTGATGCGAGTCACTGTTATTTTTTGTGATTTATTTACTCCATTAATTAGAGAATATCCTGAATTCATCTCACATAGTCGTGACGTGATTCAATTGATTTACCAAAGTTTTAATTCGAAAACCCTTTCTTAGTGAGAGAAGAATCGTCCATTTGAGAATCTCTCTAGACGAATCAGAATATCTTTTGCTAAAGTTTGACCCCGATATTAAAAGACTCCCATTTTAATCACTGGGCTGGTTGTATCACAAAATCTTGAAAACCATCTAAATCACGTCACTTTGTAGAGACATGATTCCACCTTTTTGGAATGCGTCTGTGTTCTCAGACATGGTTAATTTATGTTTCTCTAGAATGCGTCTGGATGTTCAGATGTGATTCTGTTCAACTGTTTTGGAGCACGTCATTATGTCCAAATCCTATTTTGTTGAATTGTCTATAACGCATCATTATACCCAGATGCGGCTCTGGCTCGACTCTCTGAAATGCGCCGCTCTGTGGTGACGTGATTTAACCCAGTTTCTCATCTCGATTCTCACGCAATCCATTTCAATGTCCTAGTAACCAGAACCTCTGGACCTCTGTGCTAACAGAATGTGGGTATGGTATTTTAATTTCCATATCCTCGAAATCTTTTCATGTTCTATGAAGTCTTTCTAGCTTATAACCCCTCGCTATAAGCTTGATTTCTTTGGAGCTCGTTTGGCCATTAAAATGTGATTGTCTAGTGATTACTTGAGATCTATGATCCAATAACCTCAATGTTTGACAATTATAGGTCCTGATCTAGTCTTGAGAGGAGCGAACGATAGTACATGTATCTGTGAGAGTTAAATGACCTGGTGTGGCACTGCATCACTACATACGTGCTAGATTGAACTAGGCAATCCACTCATGAAATAAAAGATTTATTACTTGACTTATACATGTTGCCCTCGTGGGCTATTACTCGTGATATGGCCAATTACTATTGAAATTATACTTGTTCCATGTTCCTCGGAAACTAGACTTTCTTGCAAAGTTATCTCTAGCGTTATACTCATGAATTCTTATATTTGTCTCTCTTTTCCTACAATTGTAATCTTGTTGATTATATCTTCATATGCCCATGGTTATCCCATATTATTGACTAGAACAATGATGGCTTGAGATTCCGAGATGGCGATCCTAGACCTAGAAGCCATAGCTCTCCACCTGTTAGCAAATTGGATGAAGTCCTCATTGGTCTTCATTTTTTCCATGATAAGGTCCGTGAGAGTGGGAGTTACACTAGCCACGTGGTCGAAATGAGTGATGAAATGCTTGGACACAATGTCAAAGTTGATCAAATCAATGGTCGGGAGAGAAGAGAACCACCTGAGGGTCTCTCCTTCAAGAGATTTTTGAAAGAGAAGAACTAGGAGGACCCGATCATAAAGCCATTGGTGAGAATCCATAAGAAAGCATTATAGATGATCATGTGAATCGATGGAACTATCATACTTCCGATATTTGGGGGTTTTGAAACCCGAGGGAAAATAAGAGTTTAGAAGTTTGCAATAGCTAGTGAAGGAGTGAGGTTGAGGTTTGGGGAGACTTTCGACAACCGCTTGCCGAACATACCTTTCCACCTCTTGTTAGGATATGAGATTGGATTGCTTAGGGGGTGCATTGGCATTAAGCATAGCATGAGAGATTGGAGAGGACGCGACCCCTTGAGGGTGAAGGGGATGGAGAGGTTTATTTGAAACACGGGAGGGAGTCCTATTGAATGAGCTTGGCATTGAAATTGGAGATCTCCTACAGATGGATTGAGTATTGACATGTGATCTTCTTTGAGAAGCTAGAGCAACCAAATAGTTAGGGGAATATCGAGATAACACTCTAGCTAGCTTTTGATCTTCTTTTGGGGAGATTGATGGGGTTTTAACATTGATGAACTCTTCACTTTGGGAGGATGATTCTTCACTAGTTGTGCTTTGATTTATATCAATTTGTGAACTTTGACACACCCCAATGAAAGCATTGGGTGTATCTTTTTCATAATCAAGTTGAGTTTGCGTGTCATAAGATTCAAAATCATCCTCATCAACATGTATGCTAGTAAAGGATTGAGCCATTGCCATAAAAGCTAATTGACTTTACCAGTCCCAATAAGACTTTGAGGACAATTATGGCTTAATAGGTGGCATCCAATAGCAAACAAGTGATCAAACAAAGTGCCCCAATAATTTTAATTAGGTTAATCTGGAGATTAGTTCAATTTGAATTAGTTCCCTCTTAGATGAGCATGGAATTAGACTTAATCAGAATTGTGTGCATGCAGAATGCTGAGGGCAATTGGAGGAGAAGTCGGGGCAAAACAGTCCAAAGACGAGGAAGAGAAACCCTAGCGTGCCTTCCTCTCTCTTCCTTCAAGTTTGACCAAGGCAATGCAGTCGCCACCTATTTTTGTTAGAGGGAAACAAAAATTCAAGTTTTAAATTTAGAAAATCGAGGAGGATATTGAGAACAGAATTAAGGAGGGGATTGGGGACGAATCTCCACTCATTTAGGAAACCCGAAAAGGGGGTGCCTAAAACCCTAGAAAGGGGGGTGCCCACCTCAGCTTTCTCTCCCCCATCCATCACATTCTCGCTAAATCCCAGCCATACATCTTCGTTTGATGTAATCTCCACTTTCATTAACCCCATTTTGCCTATAAATACCCCATTTGTTGGACAGAAAAGGGTCTTTGATTTTTGGCATGCTAGAGAATTTTCATTTGCATTTTCTCCCTCTCCCTAAACCCTAGTTCACCCCTAACCACCTTCTCCTTGCCCTAGGACATCCTCCACCTCTCCCTCTCAACCCTAGTGCACCCTTAGCCTCCCTCCTTCATCTTCTTCCCCTTTTCTCACTCTAGTGTGCCCTAGATCACCATCACCATCTCCTTCTACTTCTCTTCTAGCCACCCCTATCTCCCTCAAATTTAGATCACTATAGTCTCATCTATACCTCTTCCTCACCTCTCCATATCCCCCTCTCCTTCTCCCCCTAGATCTTTCTCCTCCCTATACATAACATCCTCCAAAGGTGGCTCCAAAGGCGAAGGCGACTTCCTCCCGGCGTAGATGACATCTTCTGCGAGGTGGTTCATGATCCAAGGCTGAGAAAGGATGGTGCCATCACCACCATTGCTGCCACCATCTTCAAACTTCAGTCTTTTCTTATTTTTATTACTTTTGTGCCATTTAATTGCATTGTAATCTCATTACGTCGTTAGTGTAATTTTGTCTCGCATTTCATGTACTCTTTCTTTTAAGTTAATGAAAGGAGTGGTTCTTTTGATCTAGATCTTACTCTTCTTCCCTCTCTATCTCTTTCTATCTCTTCTTTTCAACTTCATAAAATTATTTTTTATAGGATAGGTGGATAGTCATATGTGTTTTTAATTAATTATTCGGTTATATCATTATAGTGCACGTACGGTAGTGAAGAGATTTCAAAAAAAAAATCCACCGTCGTCGTCCGTTTCCAAACGGACCCTCAAACCAACTGCGCTTCGTTCTGGATTGCCGGGAAAAAAAATCAAGCAAAAATGGCGGCCGCCCTGACATAGCGTGTCCTGCAGGATTAGTACCGGTTAGCCCTGTCCTCGAATCAAAGACCTCATATAGGGTTGCTCGTGAATAGACAGACAAGCTTAATTAATCCAAGAAGAAGATGCTCACTCTCCGTCAAGTGGGCCATTCTGCCTAACGTTATATATGTACTTGGCAATTGGTTGATATATATATATATATATACCAACTCGTAATGATCATGTTACGCAGAAAAGTAGGACACTTCTGTGAATCTTTCGTGAGATTGAGCTTTTAATGATGATGAAATTAAAAAATGTGATCGCAGACTTTATGCCCTTTTTATTCTTCCTCGGGAAAGATTGCTGAGTCCCGACGACGCAGTTTATACGAAGCGCTTGTTGTTCTCGGCCTTCACATGCGATGTTGCCCTTTGCTATCCTTTCTCTTCGTTTCTTGAGTCGTTTAACCCGAACACCGCAAGTCGACGCATGAAAAGTTCCTTTGCCCGAGTTGGAAACGGTTCAATGATCTCACTAACTCCAAACGTCTCGCCCCCTCGCGTACGTCCCGCCCACCACTGCCACCACTTGTGTTCCGGGTCTCTTCCAGCCGTCGAGTATATATTGTTCTCTCACGTAGAGGAATGTAGAGAGAGAAAGAGTGAGAGAGAGGGGAATGGGGTGATAGAGAGAGTGCAAGGAGGGGGAACGCTAGAGACATCTCTCCCTCCGGGGTTGACAGAAAGAAAGGAGAGAGAGAGAGAGAGAGAGGGAGATAGAAGGAGAAATGCAGAGAGAGAGAGAGAGAGGGGACGAGAGGGAGGAGACGGGGTGAGAGATAAAGAGAGAGAGAAGGGGTGGAATGAGAGAGAAAGAGTGCAAGGAGGGGGGACGTCGGAGATGACTCCCCCTCCAGCGGTGACAGGAAGAGAGAGAAGAAGAGAGAGGGAGGGGATGGGGTGAGAGAGAAAGGGATAGCAGAGGGATGGAGACACAAGATGTGACGACCCAGAGCTCGAGATACCGATATACCGGTAATACCGACATACCGATATAGCATTCGTGAAAAACACAGAGAAAATGAGCAGAGCCAGCTACAAGGGAAAAAGAATGGAGACACATGGCTTCTGTGACAGTGGGAGCACTGACATGATGCAGAAGCCTAAGCATACAAACACAGCCCCGGGACCGTACCTCCCAAGAACATCTCTTCTACAGGATCTTTTTTTGACAGGAGACGCTCAGCTTCGAGGCCCAAAGAATGTCAAATGTCAATCCTCAACTCCTACCTGTACAAGTCGAAACACTGCATACATACTATACACACACTGCAGTGGAGAAGCGCCTGCAGGATGCTGCCTACGTTGGGTATGAGAAGGAAGAGATCAGAGAATAGGGGATGCGGGCCATGGGGCCCCGTTGGCGAGCCAGCTCGTCCATGTCCCGGACGATGTCGAACACCGCCTCGGGCTGTGCAAGCTTCAGCGCATTCTCTGACATCTTCCTCATCTCGGCCATGCCGGGGCCGAACCACCGGGCGACGAGGCTAGCCGTTTGCTTCGGGCTCTTGGAGAAGACCCCAGCACCGTTGTCGACGACGTAGGGGACGTTGCCGACCTCCTGGTGACACCAGAAAGAGGAAACGAGATGGGTAAGACTGAAGCCTGCCATGAGCTTGGTTTATATAATTTGGTTGAGGTAGCAGCATTAGGTATATGCTCAGTCCATGTCAAAGATTTTGCAGTCCAACAATGTACATCAGTAACATGTCTATCAGACAAGTGGGGATACTACATGCTTTTGCAGTTCTCATTGGCTAACAGACAACTGCCAGAGGAAACAACAGCAGGACCTCAACAGGGGTTCTCAATAAGGTAGGCTTCCCAAATAAGACATTGGCCACTGACCTGCCCAGGAATGAAGTCATTGAGTATGATGGGCAGCCCCCTTATCAAAGCCTCGGCTATTGTTCCAGGCCCTGCCTGCAGGAACAAAAGATGGTCGAAATTTAAAACTGTACTGGGGTGTGAAGGCAGATGACATGAACGGCACCAAACATTCGGGTTGTCACCAGCTCAAAGGAGAAGGAGGAGAGCAAAAGAGAAAGCAATGTACTTTTGTAATAATGCAATCACATGCTGCCATCCACTTCTCCATCTGGGTCTCAAACCCTCTCAGCTGCAATCAGAAAAGAATGAACAGCTGAGTAGTTATCATGTAAGACTTTGATTATTAGTCCGCCAATTCACAGCTCCAGCAATCTGAAAAGGAGAAGCTTCACTGGGTTACCTTCACTGGGACTTTCCACTCGAGCGACTGGAGGGTGGAGGCCAGCACTTGGTTCCGGCCGCAGATGATCACAATCTGCCCGATGGGTCTGCCGAGCTCCTCGTCGAACAGGGCCTCCCCAAGTGCCTTGGCAGTCTTCTTGACTGGACCCATCCCTTCACCGCCACCCATCAACAACACTGCAGGCAGGTGAGGATCCATCTCCAGTTCTTCTCTCAGGTCATCCTGTGCATCAAACCAAATAGCTGATCACACTCAGCTATCCTTCCATGGAGAAAAATGAACCTCTACAGTACGTAATACACAAGCAAGCTAAGAGGCAGACCTTGGACAGAACTGCTCGACAGAAGGACGGCCGGATGGGCAAGCCAAAGACGCGAATCTGAGAGGGCTCCAGGCCTTCCAGGGATGCCCTCTTGGATACCTCATCAGATGGGCAGTAGCACCTGGTGACACTGGTGTGGAACCTGAAAACACACACATGCATCAGCCTCTTCTGTCAGACATCCGGCCATGAAAGGACACACAGCTACTGCTTCGACATGGGCAAATTCAAATATACAGCAGGTCCGGAGCTCCCAACAAACCATGTGGGGTGGCAGGTGTTGAGGTCTGTAATTACGGTGACGAAGACGACCTTCTTGTGGAGGCCCTGCCATTTGAGCACCCAGAGGGGGATGTGCTGCATGAGGGGGTGGACGCTGATGATGATGTCCGGTTTGTACTTCATCAGACCAGCCTCAACCTTCCTTCAATCACAGACAAATAAACAAGTGAGAATCCAACATGTATATTCCTGTTTTGCTTCAAATACAACCCAGCACAATGCATTGTTAATATCAACCGTGCCCACACACACATGAAAGGTACTAATTTAGAACAAGCATGCACAGTGGTTCTCTTTAAAGACAACCAAGACAACCCAAGACAAATTAATAAATCTTATTAAACAGGTCCCTCCAAAAAACCCACATTTCCACGTCTAGTAATTCAGGCCATTGTCTGCCCAGGGCCACTCCCCTCAACTCTTGCACCCAATCCAAGTCTCTTGCAGTGGTATTCCAGGCATAGGCCCCATGCTTCTGGCAGAAAATGAGTAGGGATGAAGAGTTTCCAATTCCTAGGGAGGGAAGGAACAACGACAGGGTGCCTGAGTTCACCCTCCCTGGCATCGCAGCAGACGGCGATAGCGATCGGAGGCGAAGCCAACTTGAGGAATCCGGTGAGAACCCGATGACAACGTCAATCGCGTCATTAGACTCCCCTTCACAGTAGAGGGCTCCCCAACCTTCTAACCATAAACACGGAAGATTTTTGAACAGTTGGACTGGCACCCAGTTGGAGACCAAACGAGATGCTAACTAAGATGGTGGAGAACCAGACAGAAAAGGAGGGAAGGAGTTGGGGAGGAGAAGCTTACTTGGCGTACATGGCGGCCATGGCGGCGAGGTAGAAGCAGTGAACCCAGCGAGGATAGGTGCTGTGGAAGGCAACCTTCCAGAGCTGGACATGCTTCACCATGAACTTGTAGGACCTCTCCATGTCGTTGAGAGGCCACCCTGTGTGCTCCTTCCACACGTCCTTCACGAACACCTGCAGGTAACCGGGCATCACAACCCTCCCATCAGCACATACATACATACTGTTCCGACTGGTGGGGAAGAAACCAAAGGATGCTCACCCACGTAGATTTGGATCCCAAAAATGCTTCAAACTTCAGATTCGGACAAAAACGACAAAGGAGGAAAAGGAAACATAGTCTCTGAGAAAGGGACTGTCCAGAGATATGCAGAATCCATGGAAAAGTGCTTGTTCTTTTGTGAATTTGAATTCCAAAAACTCCGTGAGATGAGTTCAGATGGAAACAGAGAATTCGAGTTGGAAATCAAAATTTGAAGAAAAAGGGAACCACTTGCCCTTTCTGCGAATCTCTTCCTAGAACTAGAGAGAGGAGAACACGAAGAAGTTGACCTTTTTCGTACAAAAGTCGAAACTTTGAAAATTCCGAAGGGAGCAACGAGAGGGGAGAAAGAGGGGGGTGGCAGCCGGCTGCTGCCCAACTCACCCGGTACTCGTCACCGAACTCGAGGCGGAAGGCGTCGCGGATGGCCTCGGCGGAGGCGCGGTGCCCGCCGCCGGTGTCGCTCATGAGGATGAGCACGTTCTTGGTCCGCTCCGCCCCCAGCTGCACCATCTCCTCCATCATGGCGTCGTCCTCCTCGTCCACCACCGCCTCGTCCCCGTCGCCCTCCACCACCATCCCCACCCCGTCCGAGTAGGACCCCCTGCCGCGCCGGATGTGCCGGCCGTCCCCGGGCTTGGCCTCGTTATAGGCCAGCATGCTCTGCAGCACCGCGTCCCGGAACGTCCAGCCGCTGCCCCTCGGCGTCCCCACGGACGTCACCATGGCTGCGCCTCTCTCCCCACCTCCCCCTCTCGCCGAGAGAGAGAGAGAGAGATGACGGAAGGGAGGGAGGGAGGAGAGATTTAGAGAGAGAGAGCGGGAGTTCAGATCCACTCATCCGGCCTATTATAATCCTAGTTCAAATTCACAACCTCTTGCTCAGGCTGGCCTACATTATTTTCGATCTCTCCCTACCCCGGAGATGATCGCTCAAACTCAATGCTAGCTTTATGAACTACAACGTCAAATTGATTCCAAATCCTCCTTGAGTGTTCCATTTGCATTTTAAAATCTCTGACTTCTGCCATCTTCACAAATTCTTGCATATCATCGCTATGGTGGAGTCGATGACCCCTTTGTGCACATGAAGAAATTTATTTATGAGTCGGCCCAGTTTCGACATGACTAACGCTTGATGGCTTATCTATTTGGTCGGTCCTTGGAGGGCCCAGCTTGGGATTTGTTCTTCTCTCTTCCTCAAGACTAGATTATGAACTTCCAAGCGGTTCAAGACAAGTTCATTCAGCAGTTTCAGGACCAGGTTGGGCCCAAGTATTCTATAGTGAATCTGACCCATGAAAAGATGAAGCCTGAAGAGGAGTTCTCAACCTTTGCTGACCGCTGGCGTCGCCTCACCGCGCAAGTCCCGGGGCACATTCTAGAGCAGGAGCTGATCAAGATGCTGATTTCTAATGCAATGCCCGAGTATCGGTTCATCTTAGCCCTTAATGACATTACCTCCTGGTAGTAGCCTTATAGCCGAGCCTGCTTCATTCGCCAACAAATCCAAAGTTCCCTTGACCCTGAGTCTCCACCATCCCCATCCACTTACACCTCACCCTCTACAAGCCAACCCTACGCTCCCATGAGTCAGCCCACCATGAGTCAGCCTTCCACTCTCATCGCACCCTCTTTGAGTCAACCCTACTCCTCCACATATCAACCCTCCGTATATCAACCTTTCGCTCCCGCGTCTCTACCTGTGTCTCCACCCCTAGTCAAGAAAACACCACATCCCAAGCAAGTGGATGTCATCTATATACCTCCTCTATGTCCCGCTCCACATGCGCTTCCACCAAATCCTTCCGCCAGTCACCATGCACCCTTACCTACGCAACCTTCACTTCCATCTCCACAACCTTCCACTTTATCTCATACCCCTCGGCATCCACCTTGCCCGAAGCGGGCTCCTTGTTCTCCATTGTCGGAGTGTTTTATTGATATTTTTAGGGTTTTGATGGCCACTCATGCGTTGTCGCTCTCTCCAGTTGTGCCTTCCCGATACGTGACCAGAAATATGCTTCAATTCTTTGATTATCACCGTCAGCAGGGACATTTGGTTGAGGATTGCCCCGAGTTTTAGGATTATATTTACGACTTGGAAGATCAGAAGAGGATCGATTTGGCTGCCATTCACAAAGTTGTTCTACATCTCCACAGCCAACAGTAGCAGCAGCAAGAAGCACCACCCAAACAGTCGTCTCCATCACTACAAGACCAGGGGCACCCTTGTGATTCTGCATCTACCGCAGCGCCCGCTCCGTTATCTGCTCTATCATCTACTCCCATACCCACTTCCCAGCCTAGGCCATCACCTACCCCGTTGCCACCTCCATCTCCACTTACCTCATTACCTTCGCCACCTCCTACACTGTCTCCATCATCTCCACAAACCCAAGCCTTTGCTCAGGCTAGTGCCATCCCTTCTACTCCCGTTACCTCCACCACCACTTCCACTCCCAATGCCGTGTCAATACGCCGGCGTTGGACCCCACAGTCTTCCACTTCATCCTCACCATCTTCACCATCATCACCACCTCCATCTTCACCACTAGTGCCGTCTTCACCACCTCCTCTCCCAAAGACCCCTATTCTATCACCTCCACTATCTTCACCATCTTCTTCATCTCTATCATCGCCCGAGCCTGAGCAAGCTCCACCTTTGCCTTCGCCTCCACCCGTATTGCCATTGCCTCTACTTAAACACACCATCCCCGTTAAATCTTCCATGCTATCCAAGCCTTTTACACCCTTCCCTCCAGCTACTTCCACCCCACGGAGCAAGTGTGCGCTACCTTTGGTGCCCCACGGGTCTGGTCCCCAGGGAGACGATGAGTCGAGTCAGGATGATTCATTGCTGGTTATTCATTTCAAGGTTCAAGATTTTATCTGCTGGATGCAAATTCGTGTCCTAGTGTCTGGTTACTTTGGAGCCAATGAGCCTATGTTTCAAGGAGTCGTTGCTAAGAAGAGTCTCCCTGCCTTAATACCAGTTACTTCTCAAGCGAGGCCAGTGGTAGTCTCCTTGCTCGCCGGGGGTCTTACCATTGATGCTGTTATTTCTTCTCGCTCCGTCGTAGTTCAGATTGTTGGCTAGGAAGGGTTCTCCACCCGTATTGTGCTAACTCATACGACTGCCAAGCAAATTATGAATTCCATGGTCAAGAGACAATTGGTCATATCTCCAGTATTTTCCAAGGACATTCTGCACATTCTATGCAATCTCTCTCTATTCATCAGTACGCCGGTCACGTCAATGGCGTGTATCACTCTCCCTCAGCTTCATCATCCTCTTCTAGTAAGGGAGTTATGCTTCAAGTCTGGTTGCCGAGTGGAGTTACTGAATCTCATGCTACTTTTGCAAAGGGACAAGACTCCATGATTTGTTCCTCATCATTCTGAGGAGTCACCTATTTAAGAATGTCCACCTATGGTTAGCACCGGGTATCTAGAGGCAACTTCCCCAGTGAAGCTACATGTTCATAACCGAGCTAGGCCGTCTGCTAGATGGGCCAGTTATTTGAGAAGACACTATAAAATAAGAAGCCCAAAGGTTTGGGTCTACACCAGGTGGGTCCGTATTCAAGAGATTTCAACCAAGAAGAGGTGGTGACGCAAGTTCAAGGGCTGCATGTTGTGCACTCTGGGGTCAACTTCTTCTTCCTCTCCTTTCTATTCATCATGTCTTCTACTCGGCTCCCACCCTTGGGTGGCATATTTTCCCTCATTCAATCCTACTTCTATGATTTTCTCCTCTCTTCCGAGGTCCGTAAACCCCCATTCCTCTTCTTCCCATCAGGATCCTCTGGATTCTCCCTCCTCTCACAATTCTAGGCCTCGGCCTATGCCCTCTCATCATCCCAATCTTGGGACATCTTCTGATTATTCTCCTTTGGTATCTTTGGGTGTCTATGGTTCTTCTTCCCCAACCCTGTCGAGTGATTCTCGTTCTCCTTTCCCGACCCTGTCTAGTGTCTACGATTCCCTTTCCCCGACCCTGTCGGGTGTCTATGGTTCTTCTTCCCTGACCCTGTTGGGTGATTCTAATTCTCCTTCCCCAACCCCATCCGGTGATTATCATTCCTCTTCTCCGACTGCATCAGATGATTCTTCTTCTCCTCTTTTTACTCACTCCTTTTCACCCTTTCGGGGTTCTTGTCCTTTTTCATGTTATTTTCGAGGCTTTAGCCCGCCTTGATCTGTCAAAAATAATTTTGATTTCCCTCCCACTAGTCGCCGTCTCCCACCCTCGCGCTCAACTCTCTCAAGTTGCTCTCCCTCTCCCTCTCTTCGACGGTCTCTCTCTCGGTGGTGTCTCCCTTTCCCGTGTTTGGCTCTGACGATCCCCCTCTCTTCAGTGAGCAACGACGGTGGCAATGGCGGCAACTCCCTCTACAGGTAAGCACTCGCCCCCTCCCTCTCCTTCTCTCACTGTCTCCCTCTCCCACTCTCCCACTCTCATCGTCTCCCTCTCCCACTCTTACCGTCTCCCTCTCCCTCTCCCTGTCTTGAAGTCTCTTCTCTCCCTCTATCTCCCTCTCCCGTTTGGATAGTCTCGGTGTCTCCTCTCTCGTCAGAGTCCTCTCCCTATCTCACCATCTCCCTCTCTCCTACTCTCACCGTCTCCCTCTCTCACAGTCTCCCTCTCTCTCTCCCTCTCCCATGTATGCTCTCTCTTCCTGTCCCTATCCCTCTCCCTCTCACAGTCTCCCTCTCCCTCGCCCTGTCTTGGTCTCCCTCCCTTCCTTTCTGTAGCACCCATGGTAATTTTCTGGTAATTTTTTAAAATTATTGGAAATTTAAAAGAATTATTTAAGCAGTTAATAGGCTTATAGA
This sequence comes from Amorphophallus titanum, assembly GCA_024336825.1. Lineage (NCBI taxonomy): Eukaryota > Viridiplantae > Streptophyta > Magnoliopsida > Alismatales > Araceae > Amorphophallus > Amorphophallus titanum. The sequence continues at coordinate 16,931,809 of JANBPO010006859.1, forward strand.
TCTAAATGGGCTAATTAATGGATTAACAGGTTAAAGCTTTTTATAAATAAGTCCACTTATTAACTAAATGGTTAAGCCCACTTAAAATGGACCTTAAAACCTAAATCTAAGCCTTTTGGCCCAAGCCCAAACCCTAGAGACATAATAGCAGTCAATTTCCTAATTAAAGTGGATAAATAGGGATAATTAGAAGTGAAATTTGAATTAAACTTAAATTTTGGAGAGACAAACAGGTCACGGTCAGTCATGCAACCGCGTTATGATGATAGTGATTCCTCCTTAACCGCAACTAGGTTCCGTAAACAAGGCAGAGGAAAGCATGGAAATCTCATATTTTTATCCATGAATTGACCAAAGATAGATGTTATCTGGCAAGGAAACCTATCTAGGACTCTTAGGGATCGACTTTATCTCCAATAGGGCTCCTAATTCAATCACAACCCTCAGCCCTAAGTCAATGTCTATAAATATGACCTAGTTTCAACCTATGTGAACCCTAGTTTTTGATCACGTGTGGCAGAGGTAATGGAAAACCTATTCTTATTATGATACATTTTAAGCATTCCTCTGGCATGCCAATTCACACATCCAGCTTTTAAAGCAGCATAAACATCTGCAAGATACTTCAAAAATTTAAAACATATCGTAATAAGACTAGCCAACACAGATTAGTTAATAATTGAGAACCAAACGTCATGTCCAAAACGAAACAATCTAAGATTATCAAATACACTTCGAAGTGAAAAAACAGAGGAGATTAAGAGACATCATTTCATAAAGTCAACGGGTTGGGGTGCCGTCCCAGGACTCTGAATATCTTAAAATGTCCTCTCAACCTGCTTCAGGGCTATAGCCTATTGCAGTGAATACTCAATATTGCTTGTGGCATAAACAATTATACGAAGGATAGCCATGTGAACTCAAATAAATTCAAATATCAGACACCAAAGGCACAATCCCACCTTAGCCAGGTGCAGTGAATGCTCTCAACACAATGGTCATTGCATAAACCAAGTACACGGAAGGCTATGTTGAGATCTCTGAAATAGATACATATAGCAGGGACTAACCCTCCTGGAATATAAATTAAGTCAATATAAACATCCAGAAACTGTGAAGGTAGCCACAGAAATGGAAGGTTAATACCCGCACAACATGTTGCAAGTATGGTTGTCAAGTGCTCCAAAAAACCTAACTAAGGAAAGAGGCACCTCCGTGTACTCCATACCATAATACAACATAAAATGAATAGTCATTCCATTTAAAAGATTTTCTTGCCATGTTTACCCACGAAAGAGGCGTTTACCCTTCTTTCTTGAGAGCTCTTTGCTCCCAGGAGCATCATGCTCAGGTGACTCTTCCATTACTGACTGTTCTTGAATGACCAATCCACGATTTCTGGTTAGCTTCCTAATTGGAGTTGTAGGTGGTGCTGACTCAGAATCTTCACAGTGAGGTTCTACCTCAGATGATCTGCATGTGCTAGGGCCACTTCTGTGAGGCATAAGCTCCTCTCCAGTCCCAACAACATTCATCATCAGCTACAGATACAACACATCAAGTCAAGACAACAAAAAATATAGTCTAGCAGCAGAAAAGTAGGCCAACTTTGATATCATTGCAGAAAGAATAGATCCACAAAGGAGTAAATTGAGTGTCCAAAACAATCCAATAACAATGTTTCCACTTGAATAATCAAAGTAACATGTCTAATAATTTTTACAATCATGAGGATGATCAACCAAGCACATCTTATAATCCTCAATTCCATAATGTTCACCATAACTCCTCTAAGGGATTTCACTCCAATTCTCATAGTCTTGCCCGCCCCATGGGCAATTCTCAATCTTATGGTCCCTTGCATCATCCACGAGCCACTATTCCCCCAAAACTATCTCCTTCACATAAAGAGGTCTCCCAAAAATTACATCTCACCCCTAAACAAGCACAAGCCCTTAAGGTTATTATCGAGGGCTTAGCAGCATCTTCTTCTCATCCACCTTCTACTCCTTCTCGGGTGGCCCATCACCCGCCTCCCTCTTCTATTCACCCTCCCTCTCGGGTGGCCAATCACACGCCTCCCTCTTCTATTCATCCTCCCTCTCGGGTGGCCCATCACCGGCCTCCTTTCACTCATCTTCCTCCTCTAGTAGCCCATCACCCGCCTCTTTCTATTCATGTGTGAGAGGGTTACGGTGAGAGAGAGAGAGAGCACCATCTGGCGTGGAGTTGTGCGTGCAGTGAGGAGGTGAAGGGGAAGAAGTGGCCGCGGACGGTGGTTAATAGTGTGGACTAGAGAGAGATGGGACTGAAGGGTATGATGAATGGATCTAGAGGGGGGGTGAATAGATCAAGCCCCAATTATAAAAGTAAAAAGTAGTTTAAAATAACTAGTGTGGAAATAGAAAGAACTACTATGGACTTGCACACTAATTCAGAAGAAAGATGATCCAAGAGCATGTTAAACCGACCAACAGTAGTGACAACATTAAAGACGCAAGATGAAACCAATCAGAAGATAACAATCGATGAACGATTAGCTAATCAAACCATGCTAAAACATTTAGGTGAGCCTAAGTATTCATCTACCAGAGAGAAGATGCACAAGCAATCACACAGGAGATAAATAATTTTAAGGTGGTTCGATCTCTCTCTAGAGATCTACGTCCACCCATTACTCAACTGAGTAAGGCTTCCTGCTGCCACACAGCTTGAATGCCGCTGATCCACAGCTTTGGGGATAGAAATCCCTACAACCGCTGAGCCTTACAGCTTGCTGTCCGAGGAAACACCCTCGCCTGCTGAGCAATACAGCTTAGCTCTGCTGATTCACAGCTTACAGAGTATTTCTGCACTACCCAGACAAGGGCAGCACAGGTCTTCTCCATGGTAGTATATTTCCACTCACAGGGATTGAGAAGTTTGGATAAGTAATAGGTCGCTCGTTCCTTGCCCTCTTCATCAGCTTGTGCCAAGACGGCTCCCATAGAGTCATCCACGACTGAGATGTATAGGATTAAAGGTTTATCTGGAATGGGTGGAATTAAGACGGGGGGATTAGCCAGATATTCCTTTAGTCTCTCAAAAGCCTTTTGGCATTTAGAATCGCAACAGAATTCAGTTCTTGATTTGGTCAACTCATAAAATGGTCTGCACCTTTGTGAACGCTGAGACACAAATCGGCGAATGAATTGCAATCTTCCAATTGATCCTCGAACTTCTCTCAGATTCTTGGGAGGCGGCATTTCCCTGATCGTCTGGGCCTTGTTGAGATCTATCTCAATACCCCTTTTGCTTATAATGAATCCCAATAATTTACCTGATGATACACCAAACACATATTTCTTTGGATTCATTTTCAATTGAAATTCCCTCGACCTTTGCAACACCTTTGCAAGGACATCGGGATGTTCTGCCCTAGTTTTAGATTTTACCAACAAATCATCCACATATACCTCCAAGTATATGTGCATCATGTCATGGAAGATTGCCATCATAGCCCTTTGGTAAGTGACTCCAGCATTTTTCAGCCCAAATGGCATGACCACATAACAATAAGTTCTCCAGGGAGTGGTGAATGATGTTTTCTCCTGATCCTCTTCTGCCAAGCGAATTTGATTGTATCCAGAAAATTCATCCATGAATGAGAGAGTTTCATATCCTGTCGTGTTATCGATCAAGACATCAATGTGAGGCAAAGGGAAATCGTCCTTCGGACATGCGCGGTTAAGGTCTCGAAAGTCAATACAGATTCTCACCTTTTCATCCTTCTTCATGACGGGGATAATGTTTGCCACCCATTGAGGATAAAGGACAACTCTAATAAACCTGGCTTCGTGGAGCTTGTCGACCTCTTCCTTCATTTTTAAAGCTATTTGAGGGTGGAAACGCCTTAGCCTTTACTTTACCGAGATGGACCCTGGCTTAAGAGTTAGGCGATGTTCAACCAGGGTAGAATCCAAACCCGGCATATCCTCATAACTCCATGCAAACGTGTCCTTGTATCTCCTATACTTTTTATACAATTTGGCATACATTTCTTTTAAATCAGCAATAGTCATTTCATCAAAATCAGATTCAGAAGTTACCTGATCCTCTCTTTCATTGCTCGAAGTGCTTCCTTTAGCCATAAGACATTTCTGGTTCTCATGAAATGTGATCACTAAATCCCAGATCTCCTTCGCAGTCCTGCAGGTAGAAATAGAGGAAATGACATTAGTATCTACTACATTATACAGAATGTTCAGAACTTTTATATTCTCAAGATTCTTTTATTCGTCCTTCTGGGACCATTTACTCTCCTCTCGAGGTAAAACATGTGGACCTTGTTCAATGAGATTATACAGTTTTGGATCTATAGAGTTTATAAAATCGCATAGACTGCCTAACCATTTACTAAAATTTGAACCATCATATATCATCGAAGAATTCATTGACACAATTTAAAGAACAGATTCAAGATAATGCACTGAAAACACTATAGCACTAATGACAAGCTGGATCCTCTGTAGATCATTAGATCTGGCCAGTCAGAGACTCACTCTGATACCAATTGTTAGAACGATGTGATGGTGCAGACAAGGATTCAGAGGGGGGGTGAATGAATCCTCTTTAAAAATTTTACTCAATTTAAAAACTCTCAATATAAAATCATGCGGAGACTGAAACTATGTGGCTCAATTAAATGGATATTCTATTGAGGTTCACACTCGAACACTTAGCCAGCACATGCAGCCAGCCCAACTGGCAAGTCATTCAGTGGTTAGGCTGCAACGCTCACCACTCCCCCAATTCTTGAGAAGGCCTATGCCAGATCCGTTCCCTACCAATCTGACCCCGGCTGAGTCTGACACTAACACTCTTCTCCTCCAAAAGATTGATAGCATGGAGGAACAACTCAAGAAGGTCACGGCCCCTAAAGACGCTTCGGAGGTCGCTCTCCCTACTCTGCTAGTTTTCCACCTACTTCTGTCGGAAATGCCAAACTTTCGGCGCTACAATGGAATGAGCAACCCATTCATTCACTTAAAAGATTTCATGTATGAGACATCCTTTTGGCAGAATAATAAAGCATCCCTAGCTTATCTGTTTAGAAGGTCCCTTGACGGCCCGGCCTTTGAATGGTTTCACTCTTTGGAGCCTGTAGAAGCCGGTGATTTTGACATACTTGATAGTTTACCCCTACTGAGCGTTCGCTCATATAGTTTTCCCCCTCCTTTTTAGGTAAGTCCGCCAACAATTGCCAAATATTTAAGTCTATGTAACGGGAGAATCTTGTATTGCTGTAATACACCGCTTGAGATGAGAAAACAGCGTAGAAGCTGCAGTAGGTATGAACTGAAGTGCATAATGCTGACCAACACATGAATCATGTGCCAGCACATTCCCAGCATCAATCTCCATAAGATGGATCTTTGGAACCTCTGCACATTTCCAGAGATGATTAAAAGTCAGTTATAGCTATACTATCAGAAAAGGCTACATTTCTTCCTAACTAATGTCAATGTGAGCCACCATGCTCTCAACATATGCTTCAAAAAAAAATGTGAAGATAATGGATCAAATAAAAGATCTCACGTCAGCTTCCCTTTGCACTGTATGTCACAGTAGTCTTTCATCACTAGTGTGTTGGTCGTACATAGAGTAAGAGGAAATTGTATGCCACATCCAAAATTTAGACAGATGCAGGGGTGCAAGTTGGGCGGCCCGGATGGACCAAAAGGCCAAGTTGGGCCATCCCAAGTTGCAAATGGGCCTGGCCCACCCATATTCATCTTCAATATGCTTAGCTCATCTCAGCCCACATTCAAAAGTTGAATTCGGCTGGGTCAAACTTGGGCCAGGCTGGGCTGGGCAGATGAAATTAGCTGTCATATTACTAACTAAATGACCCTTGAGAAGTTCCTCAATCGCTTTCACATTCTTAATAACATTAATAGATTAGCATGTTTCCTCAATCTTATTAACCAGCCGGCCTTGGACTATACTACATATATGGTTGCCTATCACAACTCATACAGCATATGCATCTGTTGAGTGAATTGAGAACGTCAACAGAAGTGAAGGGAAAATTGAAAAGGGAGAAGTGGACAAAGTCTCAAGCCATAAAACTTGGAAAGAATAAACAAAACAGAAATCATACATAAGAATTCATGTTTATAGGATTGCATACAGATGTATACACAACTTTAGATGCAGCAGCAGAATTAAGCTCCGCCTATTAAAAATGTATTGTATGCCTTAGACCCTGTAGATCTGTGCGGAACTGGAGCAGATATTAAAATATATTTTCCTGATGAATCATCTGCTTCAGTCAGAACAATCCATATAACCCCTTAACTCTCTCTCTCTCCTCATTCTCTCTTTCTCACTCTCTCACCTCTCTTCCTCTTCCTCTCTTCTCCGCGAGCGGTCGACTGTGGCAGGCAGGGGTGAGGCGGCGATGGCACAGGGGCGAGGACGGGTCGAGGATCGAGAGATGGTGGAGCGGCAAAGCTCGACCGCGAGTTCGGGGCGCCGGCGAGGGTTTAACGGTATTTTCTTCGTGGATCGGCGTCCACGGCATGTGAAATCTTCGGTGGAGGTAGGGGGATAGTTTCCTAGCTCGTGTACTTCATTTCCTGTGAGTTTTGTAGGCCGTGGTGGGTCGAGCGAGCTTATTTGGGTATTTTGGGGAAAAATTATATTTTTGAGGAGTGAGCCGGATCTAGCGTTTTAATGCACAGTTTTGAGATTTATGGGCATCAATCGATGCTCTGGGACATGGGGATGGGTTTCCCCTTTGTTTCCCCATCACCCGGGGGTGATCGGGGCGTGGAATGGTATTTTTAGTCCATTCTCACCGTTCTCGATTTTTCAGAATAAAAATGGTCTTAACAGGAGCCGCTTATAGGTAAGCGGCCCTCAGGGGGACCGCGTTTCATTCGCATCACCATGTTTTGATTGAGCGATCTCGCGATAGACCGCTACCATTATGAAGTGGTCCGAGTCAAACCGTCCCAGATGGCTAGGCGGCCGTAGGCAGACCGCCTATGAGTTGAACGGCCATCTGGAGACCGCCGCTTGGTTACTGTATTGTCGGCAGGTTTCGCTGTCTATCGTATGACCATTTTACCGCTAGGCGGCCTAGTGGCCGACTGTTTACCCCGTGGAGTCACCGTGACTCCTGAGGCGTTTCTGACCATTGAATTTTTTTGAGCATTGCGCGATTTTGGACTTCGCGGTCATGATATGGCCGTTTAGTCCCTTGAACGGTTTGTGTGTGACCGTTTGAGTTCCAGTTCTGTCTAGGGGTCGGACGGTCCCGTGGTGGGCCGTTCACTGTCCAGGGCGGTGCCAAGAGGGACCGCTTATGTATTACACAGTCTAGGGCGGACCGTGTATGTCTATCATGGGGCGGTTCGGGGGTGACCGTGCCAGAATTGTCAAATGGTCTATGAAAAATCGTTTGAGTTCTGAGGCGGTCTATCGACTGACCGTGTATCTAGAAGCTGACGGCCATCGTAATCATCAGAATGTGATCCCTGCAATTGCAAGTAAAATAGTTAGAATTTCAAGAGGAGGCCATAGGGCCCCTTATCCCGGCGAGGAGATAAAGGGAAGTCTTGTCCCACCGGGCGTGCCAGACTTGTGAACGCACTTTTGGGATACTTCTTTTGTTTGTCTATTCAATTCATTTATTTCTTTATTTAGTGCGTGGGCGTGCCAATCACAAAGTGACGATCTATTCGGGCTCCAAAGAAGCCACAGATGCGCGCCGTCTGACTGATCAGACAATTGTGGATACCGTATCGGGACAAAAACCTGTCATGCTGTAAAGGCCATGACGTTAATTACATCCCCTCGGAGAGGGAAAAACTCTTGATTAGTCGCCAGGAAAAGGGGCCCTACGGCCATGATATTAACATTAATGAGACGGAGTATTGAAATTCGTGAGTTGCGTAAAAATGTCCCTCGATGGGGCGAAGATGCTTAAATCATATCGGTCGCTTACCGACCATTTCGTGTTCGGACGGAAATCCGTGTTGGAAGCATGACGAAGACGGATACAAAATCCGTACAAATGTATGCCAAGTATACGGCAAATTTAATAAAAGAGCGGAAACAAATCCCAATAGAAACGAGTTCGGTTTGACGAATTATCGGCCCAGGGCAATGTCGGATCATGGCCATATCGGGATGGCTCCCAAGGTCTGAATCTGACTTTGAGGGGGCGGCTTTGATATTATTTTCACCGGGTTCGGGGAAGCAAAGGCCCCAGAGCGGATGTTATGTGATCAATGTTTTTATTTTTTGAAACATGGGTTTATCTTGTTCCCTTTTTTTTATGAAAACAAAGGATTCGGTTGACCAAACTGGCTGACCAGGCCGTATTTCATTCAACAGTGAACCTCCTAGATTTGTCAATGCAAATGAGACTTGATAGACTCATGCATGGGCAAGTGAGAGGTTTGAGGCTTCTTTCACCGTCATTCTCTGCAGGGCTTATGTCTTGAATTTCTTCAATGGATTTAATCTGGACTACTTTTGTCCAAATGACCTGGTGATACTGAACTGAGGGCTGATAATTCAGATCAACAGAAGAGCTAAAATTCACCCTGGCGTCTCCAATTCCATCGTACATTACCTGCCCTTGCTGATTTTTTTGATATGCATGAACATGAATAGATGATCAAAAAAAAAAAGTACCTCTCTCGTCACATGCCATTACTTGCCATTAGAAAAATATAACTAATTTTCGTTAAAACCCTGTTATAAATGAAAGCATCCTAATATCTTAACTAATTAGCGTAAACATATCCCTATCACATGAATATAACTGTAAAAATATCCCCCCGTCATGTGCCTACACGTGTTTCCTAACAATAATTAATCACATGGATGTTTCTACACTTATATTTTTGCCGCGAGGTTATTTTAATCTATGTGTATTTACAAGTGATATTTATGTAATTATGCACGTAACATAGTTATTTTTATAACTATTCTTACAGTTTAATATTTTCTTTGAAGAAAACAAATCCAAACATCATCAAGAGTTTGTGAAGATCTGTATCTCAATACTTTTTAAAATGGCCAGACTAATGGAGAGGCTATTGCTATTTAGGAGTTTTGCATAAAAATCATCATTACGAAAAAATTAAAAATATATATTATTTTCAAAAATATATTTAAACACATCAATACTTTTAACTAAAACATTACAAAAATGCGACTTTGGTTAACATCCGTCCAAAAAGAAGTGAATATTCTTCAAATTTTTATTATTCTCGTTGGTTGAAGATCTTTTTGACGAAGTTACCCATACTTTTAACTATTCCTCCGGTTCCGCCACCACCTCCCCCATGTCAACCCCACCAACTTGCGCGTCGACTCTCCCGCGTGGAGGCTGCGGCGTGGACTCGGTGCGGGGGCCGGCTGGAAAGCGAGGCAAAATAGTTTATATCAATAGAGATAACATTATACGTCACTGCATATGTATGCATTGTTATTATATCACCATCATTTGTTCCCATCAACCTTCATTTACATCGTGGACGTGGGGTTTGCCCCCTGAATGCCATGTTGCTCGCGTCGATCCCCCTCTTCTCCCGAGTCTTATTTTGGATGAGAGGTTGGGCACCGTTACCATCTGCTTTAATTATAAGTTAGAGCATAACTTTAGGAGGGTGCTCCCTTGATCTACCCTCTTTTTCTCTCTCACACTTTTAACTAGGCCTGTCAACGGATTCGGATATTATTCAGATCTGCTTCGAATTCGAATCCGTATTAGCGAATAATATTCGAATCCGTATTCATTTTTTCGGCCACCGGCCTTGCTCGGGAAGAAACTGGCACCAGCGTAAAGGAGCTTCTCTTGGCAACCATCTTTGGAAATGAAGGCTCCTTATTCCCCAAGCGGCCAGAGACCCAGACTCGGACTGGCATATGACAAATGAACTCTTGAATCTTGCCATGCCCGATGAAAGCTTGGCTTGACATATCACCTCCTCAGGAACTAGACCCGAGAGGCACCAAAGGTAACGCGCACCTACTCCATAAGGTGGGAAAGGACAAAGAAGGTTTGTAGGGTGTTGGTGGAGGCAATGCGAGCGGTAGAGAGATAGTGATGATGATAGGCCTGGGTGGAGGTAAAGGCAAAGGTGGGGGTGTAGGTGTGGGATTGGCTTCCTCAGGCTCGACTGACGATGGCGAGAGGGGTGGCGAAGGTAGTGAAGATGGTGGCGGTGATGAAAGGGATGCCGATGGTAATGGAAGTGGCAAAGGGGGTGATGTGGTCGATGGGGATGGTGATGGTGGAGAGGATGGCGAGGGTAACGGAAGTGGCAAAGGTGGTAATGTGGTTGATGGGGATGGTGATGGTGAAGAGGATGGGGAAGGTGAAACTGGTGGTGAAGTGGAGGTAGTGGCAAGTTGTGGCGTTCTCTAGCATATCGTTACGACACGTCGGGGGTTTTGGGGATAGGCGTGGTGGTGGAAATGGAGGGTGCAAGAGGGGTATCTGCCTAAGCAGAGGGTTGGGTAGGTGTCGGAGATGGGATAGGGGGAGGAGTGGGCAATGGAGCAGGTGAGTTACTAACTAAAGAATCACCAGGGTGCTCCTGGTCCTTGGATGGAGACGGCTGCTTAGACAGTGCTTCTTGCTGCTACTGCTGCTTACTACGGAGATCCGAAAAGACTTGGTGCATAAGCGACCAGTCAATCCTCTTATTATTTTCCAGACCATAAATAAATTCCTGAAACTCGGGGCAATCTTCAACCAAATGCCACTGTTGATGATGAAACTCACAAAAACAGAGTGAATTATCAACCGCGGGTTGGCAAGGCACAACCGGAGGGAGTTGCACTGCATGGGTGGCCATCAAAGCCCTGAACACATCTGTAAAAGATTCTGGCAATGGAGCGTGGGGAGCCTAATTTGGGCAAAGTGGATGCCGAGGGGTATAGGAAGGTAATGGGGATGGTTAACAACACTACACTGGAATGTAAATTTGTTTGAGTAATATTTTTGTACCAAATTTGATGCATAAGATATTATTATTTTTCTTATCACAATAAAAATGGGCATACATGATTTGATACTGTTTTGGACATGTAACATGATAATTTGAAAAAATTACGTAATTATAATCTCTAAAAAGTAATAGACGTATTCGAATGGGTACGTGACAGTTGCTTGCGCGCATGTTTATTCATGACAATAGAAGTGCCGCATGTTGTTCTCATGCGAAACAAATGCACAGAGGGTCACTTCGACAACAACATTAGCTCTGATAGAATGGTTTAATTAGGGTTAAGTGAGTTATTCTTATTTAGATAATTTTGACTTAACTGAGGTCGAATAGATATTAACTGTAATTTTCTCATTTTTATAAGAGAGGAGGAATAAGTCACCTGGGGAGGAATAAGGGGCGTACCCACCCTCACCTTATCCCTGAAGCAAAGTGGCCCAGAGTTATTTAATAAGGGAAACAATACTACAAATTATCAATCCCTCCTAGATGTCTCTGAAACAAAGTGGCCCAGAGTTATTTAATAACGGATGGGGCCTGTAAAGCTGGGGGAGTGGCCGGTGGTGGAGGCATTTTGCGCGATCATATGGGTCAGCCTATATTTGTCTACTCCCACCATTATCGATCTCACAACAGTCTTGTGGTTGGGGCTAGATCCCTCTTAGATGAGCTTCGCTACCTTGAAGCTCTCCAACATGCAGAGGCGCGAATTGAGTGTGATTCTAAGGTGCTCGTGGATGTCATCAACAAAAGTTGCAGGTGCTCGTGGATCATCATGGATCTGGTGAGAGATATTTGGAAAAGATTGCCTCCTCACTTTAGTCTTTCTCTTGTATTCAGAGAGGTCAATAGTGCCGATGATCGTCTTGCCAACTTTGGTTGTTCCTCCAATTGTAATTCTTTTTTCTTCAATAGACAGTCCCTCCCACCTGATGTAATAGGGGCCATTCGCCTCGATACACTGGGGATGCCCAGTCTCCGTTTGTAATCTCTTTTTGTGATTATATAAATCCACTTAGGAGGTGGGTGGTGGAGTGAGAACATTCTTATCTCCTGGATAAGGGTGCACTCTCCTATCCTCTTTCAGACACAGACTTTTATTAAAAAAAATACAATTTTATATTTGAAGTAAAAAGAAAAAAACCAAGAAAAAATAGAAAAAGAATGAGTGCGCCAATTCCTTGATACAGAATATAAGGAAAATGTCAAATTGAGGAAATAAAGAATGGGTGACTGTGTCGGAAGGCACCATTTTAAGAATGTGCTCCCACTACTCCAGATGCCATTTCAATCAGAATCCAAAATGGAAGTGGGCTGCTCTTGTAGGGAGGACTCCATCCATGGCAAGAGGCCTAGTTTTAACAAGATTTGATGATGAAAAGTAAGAGTAAAGCTTGATCTCCGAGGCCTTGTAGGATTGGAAGTCCCTGCACATTATAAATACCCGCCCAAGAGCGTCCGACCATAGATATTAGCCTATTTTCATGCCTTTCTATTCATCTTTTCATTTTACTTCCTTCACCAAAGTTGTTCATTGTTAAGAGTTCTTCAACTTCTTCTTCTACGCCTTTAGCTAATTCTTATTTGTTTTCAAGTTATTTCTCATTTTTTAAAGCTCTGTTCCCTACATTTTACTATTCATCCACGCATCCTCCGTTCTTCCTAAATTTTCTCACCCTTCTTCTCCTATTTTCATCTTAGTTTCTTCAGAAAAGTTCTTTGGGTTTTAAAGGTCTTTAATTTCTTCTTCTTCATCTTCCTCTAATTCTTTCTCGTTTTAAAGATATTTCAAAATTTTCAAGGTTCTATCTTTTACACTTTTTACTATTCATCTCTCTTTTCTTCCCCTGATTTCACCCTCTTCTGCATATTTTCTTCCTCTACACTCTTCACAAAACTTCTTTCTCTCCTCAAGATCTTCAACTTTATCTTCTTCCTCATCTCCTAATTCTTCTCTGTTTGAAAGTTATTTTAGTTATCCTTTAGCTCTATTTTTATTTTATTTTACACTATTCTTCTATCTTCCCCTCCTCTATTTCTTTCCAAACATCCCAAGGCGAAGATTCTAACTCGGTGCTCTAAAGGCGGCGTCTACTTCGAAGGCAGGATGATCTTCCTCAAAAGCTTGGCAAGGAGACGGCGGTGTTGTTCTTCACTATCCTGGCTTTACTTCTTCCCTTATTCTTTTAGTTCTAGTCAAGTTGTAATTTTAAATTTTCAGACTTTGTAATCTTCCCCTTAAGTAATAAAAAATCATTTGTTGCAATTGTGTCCAAAGGTAAACTATTTAGTAAAATAAAAGAGAGAGGTCTCATCCTAATAAGTGCCTTCAGTGCCCATGCATTTGGTCTTAAGATATTTTCTTCTCACATCATAGTAGGGCAAAAGCAGCTACTCATTTTTGTTAGAAAGTGCAAAACCAGCTACCCATTTTTGTTAGCAATGTCCAAAGCTTTTTGTTTGTCCTCCTTAGTGGTTTAGGTAGACAAGCTTTTTGATTAGGGAAATATGATTCTAGTCTTGAAAGGAAAAGAGGTGCCTTATTCAGACGCATTTGCTAGGTTTGGGGAAGGGTGAGTTTAGGTTGTCAATTGGAAGATCTTTTTCAAGGATTCTAATGTTCGAGCTGCTACATATGGTGTTATGGTTTTTCCTTGGTGCTCTTAACTTCTATTGTCGAGTTCTATTACCTTCTCTTTCTTGTTTTCTTGGATGAACTTCTTTTATTCTTTCTTATGATGTATTACCTGGGCCTTTCCTTTTCAGGTTCGCATGTACCAGAAATACTCCGAGCGTAATTTTTGGAAGTTCACTACGGTCTCTAGTTCAGAAGTACTTGACTAGACCTTTTGTATGCACGTTGGGCTCTGTTAAGTTCTATTTAACCAGCCAAGTTCACTTTCAGGCTGAAAAAGGTGGATATAAGACATATGTAATGGAAGTTAAGGGAAGTCGAGTTTACAGCAAGTTGAAGTATGAATCTGGTGTTCACCGTGTGCAGCGTGTTCCCCAGACTGAAGCACAGGGTCGTGTACATACTTCCACAGCAACTGTTGCCATCATGCCAGAGGTAACTTTTGAATAACACATGCTCATTTCTTGTTCCTCTGGATATTGGAATTAATATCTTCAACTGTTTATTTTGGTTGTATTATGACAAAATCCAAGGAGGGTATCTGTCTGAATCCATGAAGGCCACGCATGTGATGAGATGGAAGATGTGATCCAAGAGGTGGTGACATGCAAGGATGCAAAATGCAGGATCAATGTCTAGATCAGTTGGGCCAAAACCCATTGGATAAGCCAACCCAGTTGAAGCAACAGAGCTTGTGCAAGGATCAGCTTCCTTTTGCTCATTAAAAAATCCCCAAAAATATGAAAAATAAAATAATATTTGTAAGACACTCCAAATAATAATACAATATAATTATCAAGTACTTAGAAGTTAATTGCTAAACCCAAATCAAACTCGGATCTGGAGCTATGTACTCTAAGAGCACATTATGGAGCCAATGCTTATCATGCATCATATTTTATTAAAAGAATCAAGAAATTCCATGAATAACACATTTACTTCAAAGCAATAGCGTTTAACCAGCCAACTCCTTGTGTTGGATGAGCTCAGAACAAAGCAGAACAGTTTCTAGAATTTTGAAGTAAAAATGCATCTACATGCTAATAATATGGGTGAACCAACTTATAACTTCCCAAAAAAATCAATTCGAAGTGGTTCCAAAATTTGAGCATATAACAAACCCCAATGTTTAGTATGCATTTGCAATATACTGAAAGAATGGCACAACAATACAAAACGGCATGGAATACATGTTCTTTGTATCGAGCTTACCAAATATGTCAATACCCAGTTTGGCATATAATGGACTGAAAAAACCATCAACGAATTGAACAAACCACCACGTAACAAAAACTGTAACAGCAACAGGAAAAAGAACCACACTGCAAAATCATATTGAAACAGAAGTTAGAAAATTAGTATTCTTATAGTTATCTTTCTCCCAAAGCCCATTTGGAGAAGGGAGAAAATCTCACCATCCAGTCATGAATTTCTTTGACACCCAGCTCTGAAGAACAGCACAACAAGCCTGGCCAAAAGTCCAAGTATGCAAGGAAGTTCATGAGATTGATTTCTGATAAGTGATGAACATGTAGATTTTGTGTTACATGTGTTGAAGTATATGCAATTGTTGGCTACATATCCATGCATACAAAATGCATGTGAAAAATCAATGTGAAGTGACCTCATAGTCTAACACCTTTAAGTGTCTCCATGCAGGCTGCATTACCGGTTTGAAGAACACAACCGTGGCCACAGAAATAGATGATATTTCATTTCAAGTTCAAACATCTGAAGGTTGGAATCCCAGTTTTCATATTTTCTAAAGGGCCTGAATGGTGGAGAGAAACAACCTCTGAATAAATATATGAAATGGCTAGTTGAAGTTAAGATAAATAGCAACCACTAGAAGTATGCACCTTCCCATGATACTTACCATCCATTTGTGTGAGGGATATCCAAGTTTAAAGAGTGGGTGTGAGATACAATTTTGACATGTAGCTATATTCATCAATCGAGCCTCAATCGTGACCGGGCGCTTGGTAAATTTCATCGGACTATTCATAGTCAGCGGTCCTTCTGAGAGTTGATGACGGCGAGGAGACGGTGCGCATCTTCGATACGCTCAGGTGCTGGCTGCAGCACTCCCCAATACATCACCGCCTCACGGAACTGCTCCAGATCCACCTGCTCCCGCGCGGATTCCTCCAGCGCGTCGGCGGCTTGGCGAAATGCGAGGCGTCGAATGTCAGATTGGCCGCAGATCCCCTCCATTGATTCCAGCCTGCGCAGCTCCGCGATCAGCTCTTTGTGGTCATCCATTCCCGTTCTCCATGGCGGCGAGGGCGGCTAGAAGGCGCGCAAGCGTCGCGGTATTCGGCATGTCGCGGTGACGAATGCTGGCTTCAGTGATCCACTCGGCTGCGGAGTTCGCTGCGGCCTTCAACTCCACCACCCTCGGATCGGGCGCGCGGGTGCGCTCGTAGGCTTCTAGGGCTGCGCGAACAGCAGCCCTGGAATTGAGCGGATCTCCGAAGTTGTCGTACTTAATGGCATCGCACCACACATCGTGCGACACCTGCACCTGCTCATCGCTAATCGTGCTGGTCATGGCTGCTCCTCAGGCGATGTAGAAAGATTTGATCCAGTTGCCAGCGGCGTAATCACGCTGCGCAATCAGCATTAGGGTTTCCCAGTTCATGGCTGCTCCTTGGCGGTGCGGGCTGCGTCTGCCGCCGCGTCCAGGTCTTCTTTGCTGGCAATGCCAGCGTTACCTGTGCGCAGACCCCACGGACATGATGGGAATCGACCCGGACTGAATGCGCCCGAAGCAACAAGCGCCCGATACCGCTCCGCATCCGCCCTCAGCGCCTCCACCTCGGCGGCGTGGTCTTCGTAGCGGACGTAGCTGCCGGATTCGACCTCGGCCATATAGCTTTGATCGAAGCCCTCCCGTTGCATGTCATAGCGCTTGATGCTCATAGCACCTCCATTAGTAATTAATTATGCGCTGGCCCCGTAGGGGAGAAAGCCAGCGCTAATTGTGATTAGAAGCTTATAGTACCATTATACAGAAGCTTGTCAAGCCTGTCAACCTTAAAGCTTCAACAGCTCTCGCAGCGTTTCCTTGCTGTACAGCTTGGGGTCTTTACCTGTTTCCAGCACTTCCACTTGTGGAAGATTGGAAAACTGCTACCAAAACAATAGGTACAAATGCGTGTCGACTTTAGTAGAAAGAAGGGCGTATTCTATGTAACAATTCCTGACTTTATCTTTTCATAGAATAAACAAACACCTTCTGCAATGTGATAGCTCTAGGAAAAAGGAGCACTCTTAGAAAAAGACTCTGCTGCAGATACAACGGCGTAAAGAAGATCTCTCTTTGATTCTCCAAGAGAAAGCACGAAGTCAAAGATGCTACCCTAGGAAGGATCTGCTTCTGTCTTTTCATACGAAGAAGCGCCATAATTCCAAAGATAGAAAAGATCTCTCTGCAGACAGTTACACGCTACAGGCAGAACAGGAAGCTCTCCAACGAATACGAGGATGTATCTAACGAATACCTGGATGAGTCTAAACAATCATCAGGATGTATCTAACGGAACCATTCTCACAAAGAGCTATATATATCTGTTGTGGCTGAACAAGAAACGATGTCTTGGAGAGAGCCTTGGTTGAAGATATTTATAGACATATCTTCTAATCCAAGAGCTACATGATACAAGGGCAAAGGGGTGAGCGTACCAAGGAAGATATCCAATGAACCCTAGTCAGTAGAAGCATAAAGCCTAGTGTTAAGTGAAAAAGTAAAGTCAGCTTCTTCCTCAACCATATCTACTGCATGCTGAAGCAAAAGAGAATTAGATGCATTATCCAACTATAACATTATCCTTCGATTCCTTACAAATGCCTTCCGTGATTCTCTGAATTTATCTTTGAAGGCTTTTCCATTGTAATTCAAGATAGCCACGATTTCATTTTGATATTTTTGTCTTGCACGATTTGTAATTCATTGTGACCTGCCTAACTAAGAGGCAAACTCTATGTAAACCCCACTTGCAAAAGTGGTTTGCTTCTCCTTGAGGGGAGAAGTCCTTGCTTGCGGACAAGAGTACCCACAGGAGGTCGATATCCTGAGTTTGGTTGTACCAGTGAAATCAGCTAGGGCTCCAATGAGTAAGCGCCCATGGTGTGGCTGAACGCTTGATCAAAAACAGCTAGGTTTGGCTGTACTTGGAAGTTAGTTGGGGCTCCAATGAGTGAGTACTTGTAGTGTGGCTGAACACCTGATCAAAAACGGCCAATGTAACTATTCCTTGCAAGGAGACAGTGGAAATCTCAGTGGTTGTTGGGTACTGAATGTAAAACTGGCTGAGGTCAGGGCCGAACTAGTATAAAAATCTTTGTCCCTGTGTGTGATTATTACTCTATCTAGTGCGCTTAAGTTTCAATTCCACATCCATGTAAAGCGCAATTTGTCTATTGCACACCGATCTCAATGATGTTTATCACGATTAAATTTTTAATAACTCATTCACCCCCCTCTGGGTTAAGCCATGTACTGGGCAACAGTACTAAGCCGCTCGTCGCCCCTGTTTGGGTGGAGCTTCCTATGCTGAAACCGCATCTCTTCCACTGGGCATGTGTACGCTCCATAGCCGGCAACATCAAATCTGTTCTCCAGGTAGCCCTTAAAACCTCACAGTTTACCAACGCTGTGACTGCCTTCGCTTGTATGGGACTAGACATCCTCCAACCCCGACCCAACCGAATTTAGATTGGGCTTGGGAAAGGAGAATACTAGCAAAAGGTGCACTATCCCAACTTCTTGAAATACTGCACCTCTTGTCACCTTGTGGGTCAGGCCTTTGTTGCTTGCCACCAGTCAACCAAGCGATAAGGTCAAGATGCCCCGTTGTCATTCGATGATGCTCGAAAGCAACCCACACCAACCGATGTCTTCAAGGAGTGATGCTCAGGTTGCTAGCGACGCGTCGTCCCTGGCGGACCATGGATCTCACCCAGATGCCCCAACAGCATCGACGTCCAGCAACCCCCCTTCACCAACGTTGCCTAGTCCCAGCTCCCCCAACAGGTGGCAGTGGTGTCCTCCTCAAACCCTAACAAGGGAACCAACGTTACCTCAATCCCAATCGTTGGATTGCAAAGATCGGAGGGAGTAGGGCTCTCCCCTAGTGAACTAGTTTCGACTAGCACCTCGATTGACCTGGGCTTCGAATTGGCAGCTCAACCACCACCCCGAGAAGAGAGGGAGTTTCAATTTCAAAATTCGAAACTCTCGCCACCGGATCCGGTCTCGACCAATTTGCATGTCCCAGGTGAAGGAGCCAAGACAGAGCCTGCGGGCGGATCTTGGGCCAACCCACGAGATCCAACAGGTGAATCTCAGGTCGAGCAGACTCGGGTCACGCCCGTGACTTAGCCGACAATGGCAGGTCACGAACGGGCAAGGAGAGACCCACACAAAGTCACCCCTCCCGCCTGATTCATACGGCTTCTCTGGCATGCCCTCGCCATGTGGTGCCCAACGGACCAAGCCATGGTGAGCCAACCAATGGCTATCCCGGTGACGATGGAGGTATCTCGCAGACGTCCAAGGAGACAGAAGGATAGCACGCACCTACCTCTACACACCATCCGACACTATCCCCATAGTCTTTGTTGCCCTCTCTTGTTGACCCGGTGACTCCCAGAACCACTGTTGTAGGATGTTCCTCCAACACTATTTGGTTACATCCTCCAACTTTGCCTCCTACATTGGCTAGGCACACTTCTACATCAGTGAGGCCACGGATGAAGACGGGAGCCCTGTTTACACCTAATCTGATGGCCCTCGAGAGGGAGGGGCTCGAGGTGGAAGATAGTCAACGATGTCCAACTATCGAGCTGCTGGATGGATTGTCATCCTCTCAAGTAGAGCCTGCTAGCTCTGGGCCCTCAAATCCGACAATGAAAGAGTCGTAGCCGGCTTAGGCGCCAGATCACCTCTGGCGGCAGCTACCGAGACCCATGGGCGTAGAGCAAACTGACTGTGATGAAGGCGAGGAAGTCATCACTGAGACACCAGGAATGGAGAGGAGGCAAGTAGATGAAGAGCCCAATGGGTACCCTATCTGTCAGGGGTAACCTGGGCAGGGAAGAGATGAAGGAGAAAGTGGGGTTAGTCGAGAGGCTAACGGAAGCTCAAATGAAGGATCTAGCAGATAAGGTGGGAATCTCCTTTACAAGTCTGGGTAAATATCTGAAAGGGATGTTAAACAAAGGTACAGCAAGGGACACGACAGGGGAAGTCCAGGAAAAGGGGTACAAGGGTGAGGGAAGAAGGGGGAGAGGAGAGCAACAAGTCATAGGAGGGAGGTCGCCCAGCCTATCCATCCTTGGGAAGGACAATCAAGGATGCTGCAGGACCACGGGACTATGGTAGATTTACAATTGGCAACATAATCAGTTCGATGACGCTTTCTTTGTTTTGTATCGAAGTATATCCTTTTGTTATCACTAGGGGTACACAGGGGGATTCAATCCTAAGGATGAACGCAGATGCAACCGTCATGCCGCCCTCACCCGTTCGATTTCTTCTGCGATTGTCCCATTGTTGTGAGACTGCATTTCACTGCGAAGGCGCCCGCTCATGACGGCCTTGTGGCTGAGGAACCTGCCTGTTCTCGGATCACGTTCCAGCGGATAGCCGTTCGGGAACAGGGCATGGCGCACTGCGTGGTAACAGGCTTCCTCGATATGAGCGTGTGAGTGCAGATGTGTCATGCTGCAAACCCTTCGAGGCGTGCCCTGCCGATGTATGCGCCCCACTGTTCGGCCATCGCCGCTGCGATCCCAGGGAAGGTGCGGCTGGCCGCTTTTGCGTCATGCACCCTTCCCCGCGCTGGAAGCCCACTACGTTTCCGGTGAGACGCATTGGAGATGATCAGCGGCTCATATTCGCTCAGCACTGCCGTCGGCATGAGTGGCGGCACGTTCTTGAGCCAAAGACAGGTCGCTTTGGAGAACGGCTCGCCGTATTCGTACGGCTGGACTGTTTGGTCAGGATAGCGCCAGCGACGATTCAATTGGCCGATCGGGTTCTCGATGGCGATGCGCTCTATTGGTGCTGCCCACAATGCGCGGACAAACTTCTCGGCCTCGTCGGCGAGCGCCATCCGCGCCGCGTCTTTCCACCAGCGAGCTCCGGCACGGCTCAGGTATGTGCACGGAGGGTGCGCGACCATCAGGTCCCAGCCCAGGCCAAGGAAATCGCGAACATCTCCTTGGATATGCGGCCCGCCATCCTCCGCTGGTAGCAGGTCGCAACTCCAAGCGTCGTGACCCAAGGCGCGAAACGCCTGACGCACCACACCTGAAAACTCGCATGCCACCAGCACCCGCCCCATTCCGTCCACCCCCCTAGTCGTTGAGCTTGGTTAGGCGTCGTCGCCACTGAGGAACTTGAGGTAGGCCTTCGCGTCCACTAGAACGCCAGTCGCGTTCGGGTTTGTGCCGTGCCGCAGGCTGGCAGCGAGGTTGAGGGCCTGTTCGCGCTTGAGAGCGTCAGCGGCGTTGTGCTGATAGCCGAGCAGCGCAGACGCGCCGCCCTCGCCGCCGATGTAGGCTTTCTGGCTCAGAAGCAAATCGGCTTCGGCCTGACGGAATTGGCCTTCTGCATTCATGTCGTGTGACATTCGTCTATTCCTTCCTTGCTTGGATTTTCATTCTTGGAGTTTAATTCGAGGCTTTCACTTTTGCCATCTCCACTCCATTCCTTGTCCATTCATTGGCTTATCTGTCATGAAAAAAACATCACGTATGTCAGTCATATGAGAGTGGAAAATAACAATGACTTATAGTGTTTAGCTATTATCAAAACCATAGGATTTAAATGACCACTGGGGCACAACATATGTCGCGTAATACAGTAAGTTGACAGGCAGTCTCGGGTCGGCCCGAGAACTAAAAATAAGCGGCTAGTCGCCGCACGTCCGAGGGTCGGGGGTGAACCTGACTTGCTAGAGGGTCATTATAGGACGTGGCGAGAGTGTTGGAGCCGCGGGTTGGCCCCGAGCTTGTTGATGAATGGCAGGGATATGCGCATCTGCAAGGTGTTCGGGAAAATTCCCGACACGTGTGTATGGGCTACGTACGGGTGCTATGGGATTCCAAAGCCCATAGCTGACCAAGATAGATCTCCCTTTGACCCTAGAAGGCTGGATGGAGGCATCTTGGTGGTAGATCCAGGCCTCGTTGCTGGGTGCCACGTGTCGTGGCATATTGTCGGGGCGCCACCGGGTTGGCCCGAGTGGCTGTGTAGAACGCGGGGAAAACTCATAAACTGAGTGAACGGGGGTAACCCCAATCAATTGCTGATGTCGCCGTGGGTTACGGCTAGCTGGTCGGGACCCTCGGTTGGGCCTGGTGAGCCATAGGAGGGGCTGTGGATGCACTTTCTTTTTAAATCATGATTTTATTTATTTATTGATTTATTAAGTGCGTAGGCATGCCAGTGACAAAGTGACGATTTATTCGGGCTCCCTGGAAGCCCTTGGCGCGCTCGATCTGACTCGGTCAGACAATTGTGTAGTTTGGGTCGGGATCAAAATCCGCCGCGCCATAAAGGCCGCGACGTCATTTACATCCCCTCAGAGAGGGGAACACCCTTGATTAATCACCAGGAATAAGGGCCCTACGGCTTGTAAAAATTTAGCTGTATATATATGAGAAAGGTTACACTAAAAAGCCTTAAAATTCCCCGTATGAGGGTGTGAAAGAGCATTTGAGATTATGTTGGTTGCACATTGACCGTTCAATGTTCAGACGGATGTCCAGATTGGAGAAGCCACATCATCATGGGAAAATCGGAGCATATGTCTAAATTTGACTTAGGTGTAGCTTTAAAAATCACATAGGTGCACATATAGGAACTAGGAATAGAGTTAGTTTCTACATAAGTGCTAAAACTAAGTTATATCAGATAGGCCCTATTTGTCACCCGACTAATTTTAGAACCAGAGTTGAGATTGTGGGCCCTATCTGTTTGGCGTAGTGTATTGGTCTTCAGAAAGGGGACTAATGTGTGTTTAAAACCATATTAACCATTCTATTTTGGTCGAAACTTCAGCTATGATCAACATATACCCCCATCTTCAGCCCAATTCCCTTTGCAAAATAGGACACCATCAAGAGCCTTAGCAGTCGAGCGGGCTCATGTTTGGTGGGACTTTTTCCATCGTCGAGATATTTCCTCCATCAGGTGCCAGCGCGTGGGTGTTTCCCAAGTGTTACTACATAATACATCAAATGGTGGAATGCTCTACTGGGTTTTACCGGGCCAACAAGCTTGACTGTTGGGATGTCGCTAAAAGGAAATTCTTGAGCTAGCTGACCCCGCCCATATTCGACATTGATGAGGGTCATTTGTTGAGGTTGAAGTTTAGGAAGGCCAAAGAAGTCTAGGAGTACATTAAAGTTTGGAAGTCCATCAAGAAACACGGACCAAAACCCACCCTCATGGTGCCAGAAGTTGCCACAGATGACTTTATGAAGACACTTCAAAATCTTAGTAAGGTCAGATCCAACTGGCTAGAGTTGACTAATTATCCTATGCTAGCTGAGGAGGATATTTCTTCTACCAACACATGGTATCCAAAGTTAGAAAAAGCCCACCCTTTTAGATCTTTTGTGAGGAAAGAAGAATGTAGCCCTAAATTTTATAGCTTGACCACCTGGCTATTTGTTTTACTTCAAGTCCATAGGTTGATAATTGAGATGCCAGATGAGGTGATCTTGGAGCAGAATTTGCACGTCTCCTTCAGATATTTTGATGGTTAGGGAATCGATCATATGAGCCTATTTTATTGTCTAGCTTCCCATAACCATTCAGATTTGGCAGCCCCCTCTGAGCTATGCCAGACAATTGGTGACGTGTGCTGGCTTATTAGAGAAGTTTCTTCTAGAGACAATAAGGTGTCTCTAATGTATTGGGCTCTCTCTAGACTTTACAATAGTCTGGCAGATACAATGTTTATCTGCCCTGTGTTTTCTGTGGAGTTTTAGCGTTCGGGTAGCTTTAACGCATCCCTTGTAGACCGCTATATCCCCTTTGACTGCAGGTTTGACCGTTGACCACTGACTAGTAAGGCGGTTAACACGGTAGCCCTAGGTAGACCCGTCATGTATTATATAACACTCCTAGCCTGATGCATTATACACTGTGTTGTACTAGGGTTTTTGGTGGATTCATGATGTTCAGGTGACTTTAACGGACCCGAGCCCATGCGTAATGGTCGCATGACGCACCCGTTCCAGTGCGTTATACTTCTTCTTCTTCACAAGAGAGCAAGAGGGAGAGAGAGAGGTGCCAAGGTGGGGCGCGACCTTGAGATCCATGCCCTAGAAGGGGATGACTTGGAGGGAGAGAGGAGAGAGAGAGAGGTAGCTAGGGAAAGGTTGTGACTGCTGATAGTCCAATATCCCATCCCACCCCCTATATTATAATCATCCAACCTTTTTGGATAATTATGTAACTATTTAGATAATTATTTAATTACTTGGATAAGTTTAACTATTGAAAAATTACGTGAAAGTCTAGCCCACTTAAAGCTATTTGTGTGTGACTCTCTAGGTCCTATTATTGTACTGATAGTGAGTAATTAAATTATTAAACTCCTTTAACATTATTCATGTGAATAATTAAACTCATTAAATATCTCTTTTTGATTAAATTAATCATCACATGATTAGTTAATCTTGCTCACCGATCATGACTAACGTTCAGCAACATGCCATGACCCCCAGACAATAAAGGAATTCCAAATCCACTTAGAATATTTCTATCATCAGTTACCGTGTAATTATAATCCTTTACCCACAGTGTCCCAAATCAGAAACAAGGTATGATCAAACTACCAATACTCCAAAATTATCTAATCCAATAGTTTATCTTTTAAACATCTAAACCAAAACTCATTTTCAATTTGTCAATGAAGCCTAGCCAATGATTTTTCCTAGATATGATTCTATAGGATATTTTCTCTCTAAAATATCGAGATTGAGTGATCTCCTATTAACCACACAATCACCTTCATGTAAATCACACAGCACCTAATTATCTGTTTTAGGGAACTCATTCTCTAATGAGCACATAAGCATGCACATTAGTATCTCCACAATCCTTATCATATAAGCATGACCGTGCCATGCTCTGAACCCTACATAGCGTTATAATTGAATGGCCCAGGTTAAATCGTGTAGGCCCATTGAGCGGCCTATCGTTCGACCGCTCAGTCACTGAGCGACCATGGTTAAACCATGTAATTCATGCAAATTTTAATTCTTAGCATATTCATTCAATTATGCATTTAATTGCCGCATTATCGTCATGTTTAAGGTGTTTAATAAAACTATGACATATTTTACATCCCGATGGAATTACTTTCTCTTTCCTTGTGATGGAACCACTAGTCGCAGCCCAGCGACCTCTAGAGTCGGCCCACTTGGGAGAGGTGGAGAGGTAGTCTCGTTGTACGACTTTTAAGCTAGTTCCGTGGGCCCCGGTCCAACCGTAGCATTCTACGGAGGGAAATACTAGCTAGAGACTTGACTCTAGGTAGGAGTCAGTGTGTGCACACATGGTCAGAGACTTGGACTAACACTGACGAGTGTTACTCTGAGTAGTACTTAGTTTTGGTACTATTACGCCTCTCGCTTGCCGTGCTCCGAGACTTGCAAGTTGCTTGAGACGCAGTATAAGCCATTAGTGGATGCATCTGGTCTCTACTTTCTGGTGGTCTCCTTCTCTCTCCTGTCAGTTGGCTAGCTAAGGTTTATTCTATTGGTAGATTTATCTCCTGTCGCTCATTTTTAAATTAAATTGGCATATAGTTAGCTGTTAGAAACTATTTAGATAGGTTTTATAGCTTTACTATAATGGTGTTTAAATTATGCTCATGCATGCTTATTTCCTTAAATGCAAGCTCTAATTGCCTTTGCATGATTGTATGTTTAGTTGCGAGGTAGAGATCCACGTGACCCCTACTAAGTCTGGCTGTGACTCACCCTTCTTCTTTCAGGTGAGCTGCTATAGCCGTCTCCGGGAGCTTCTCGAGTTTTTGGCGACCGTCCTTAGCTTCCAGCAGTAGTCGCGTAGTTGATCTGTTGCTGTCCTCTTCTTGTACTTTTGACCAGGGTATGCCCTGTGTAGTTGTACATTTGGACTTTTGTTAGTTATTGGACTTGTTCATTTGTGAATCTGGACTATTATATATGTTTATCACTCTGATATGTTTAAATTACTTCCGCATTAAAGTTCTAATTCCTGCTTTAATTAATACTATGCGCGTGCAATTACAATTTGTTATGCATCCCCTCGACAAACCCCCCCAACCCTTATAGGGCCTCATCAGCCTCTTGGGTGACTTCCCCGAGTTCTTGCTATCAGTAATCCGATGATATCGAGTTATAGGTATCCGGATCTCCTAGGTTGTTATAAAAGTACACCGACATCATAGCGCTTGACTTCTATAGCCGCATCGACCTTCTAGACAAAATGCATATGTGCATCGACCTGTCTTTCTAAATACATGAATATGCATCGGCCTAATGTTCTATGCTGATAGAAGATGCATCGACCTTATAATGCAGTAGCATGAGTATGCATCAACCTTATAATGCAGCAGCATGAGTATGCATCGACTTGATAATGAACAGGAACTTATGCTGACTTAAGTAAAGACTTCAAATCATCATAGTGTCACCAATATCAAAATTAAGGTCAATCACATTGTTGCTAGCATCAAAATTAGACATCAAATCCAGAGGAGACACAACACTCGGCACCAACATCAAAGGCTTCAAACAGCTTAATTTGGCAGTCACCGAGATTGAGATGTTCTTCGCCGATAACTCGAGCTACACTTCAGCAAAGGGTAAACAAACATGAGAACGTCAACCCGGGAAGGAGGTGAATATCATTGAGTTCACCCCCGCCATAAAAGCCAGCAAAGAGGCTGGGACGAGTGGCCCCGACAAGAAGCCAATAGATAAGTTGGCCACTCCCTCCTTCTCGGAGTGTATGAAGACACCCTTCTCCTTCAAGAAGGAACATACGAAGATGCTCTTCGAGTTCTGCATGGCCTAGAAGATCTTCAAGTTTCCAGAAGTCCACAAGCCATACGAGGCCCAGAAGACCGACGATCCCAGCTACTGCCCATATCATCTCATGCTGGGTCACCCAATTGAAGATTGCTATGTCTTCAAGACTCAGGCGCAGAAGCTGATCTGAGATGGTCTCATCCAAATGAAGAGTGTTCTTGTCAATCCCCGTAGCCACATACGTGGTCCAGGCTAGCTAAGGCAGCACGTGTGGTCCACTACTCAACTAACGTGATCCACATGATGGCTGTGTTCTCTCTCTCTGACGTCAAAGTAGAGGAGCCCAGTACCAGCCAGGGTGAGCATTCACTTTGGTATCCGGGGTGGAGGCCCTGGCATGATTACAGACCTCTCTCCTTTCCAAGGAGAGGACCCGATGACTCTTCGATGTCCTCATCGAGAGGGGGCAGATCCTGCCCCGTGACTCGCTGGCCAATTACACTCACTGGGACTTCAGTCACCCCCAGCACTGCCCATTCCACGCTAGAATCTGCCACGCGATCGAGTCCTGCGAGGAAGTTCAGTACCTCATCCAGGAACAGATCCAGTGGGAGCAGATTGATGCTAAGGGAAACTCCATGGCACTTATGAGACTTCGAAAAGTTGTCGAAGAAACCCTGACCATTGCTAGAGACACACTAGAGTGGTCAGATCCTCCTTAAGAAAATGGGCACCGGCTGCCTTACCAGCATACTCTAGAATGGCTCGAGTTTCGGATCGATAACTGAGAAGCTCTCGAATGGTTGCGAAGGCGCGGGGAACAAGACGTCAGTCAAGAGGTGAGATCGAGCAACTTCTCGGTCAACATCATCCATCCTCCTGCCACCCCGACCTCTCCTGACTCCCCGACACCACCAGCCAGCCAGCCGGCCCCTGCCACTTTGGCCGTGCAATGGTGGCCCGGGTAAGAGCTGGAGTCTCTTCCTTTCTCTAGAGAAGACACCGCCAGGCTTCTCCGAGTCCTTCTCAGTCGAGAAAATGTCCTAGTGGGTGAGACGATGCTAGGCTCCTCAAGTCCCTCTCACTGTCCTCCGGCCCTACCCCCATCTCTGGCATCCGGGGATAGGAAGGGAAAGTAGAAGCAGAGTGAGGTCCCGACCCTACCACACCATGTTCTCTCAGTAGGCGAGCCATCGGGTCCTCCTCGCCTGCCTTACAACCCCGCCCAGATGACAGGAAAGACATCTTTGGAGCCTTCAGTTACGCCGGTTCACAAGTCGGGGCCACCGCCGCAAGGCTCACCCGAAATGCGGAACCAGGGCAGCTACCGGGGGCAATAATATCCTCGGACGCCATCGGTTGTCGCCCGACCCTGCTCCCAGCGAAACCGAAAAGGCAAGTGTTGTCCCTAAGTCTCGTATGGACAAGAAGGGGGGTTGAATTGTCCCCGCCTGAAATGTTGACCAATTTTAAAATTGTGCGAAACAACACCGTCACGCTCTTGCCGCGGACAACGACCCTATCTTCTTCGATCAAATCGCTGGACGCCGCTTTTGCCGCCACGCGAAATTCCGCCAAGGTTCCGGTCGGCATTTTCAGGATGGCCCAATCCTGCGGATTGAAATCCTCGTTCATGCTTACCTGTCGGACCTGGCTCGACATATCACCTCGCAAGATACTGCATTGCGCCAAATACGCCGACCAGCGTCACCAGAAAAAACACGATCAAAAATGTCTCTCTACGTGTCGGCTTTTTGTTCCAGTTGTGCGATGTTCCCCAATTCAATGGGTGGATATATAGCAGGCAAATGAATATCTTCCTGATAATGCCATGATCTTCACTGTCCGTAAGGCGGACAACCAGCCCGGCCACAGCTGCCGACACCGCCAAAATCGCAAGCAGAATCGTTACGACATTCCAATGCATTATTTGCCCGGGGCATCAACAATATATTTCTCGTCAAGCGCTTCGGGGTTGCGATCGCTCACCAGAATATTCAGGTAGATATCCTTCATCGGGTCATCAACATCGAAACGCTGGCCATCCACCAACTCTGCAGTGTCGCCCGTCGGGCCGTGCTTGCGCACGATCACGCGGTAGGTGCCGCGCGGCAGATTATTCGGCGCCTGCCAAATGGTATAGGTCGGATCGCGCCCAATACCATGATAGAGCAAGGGCCTCGCATGCTCGGACCAGCCAGCAGCGAATTGTGGTTGGTTATTGGAACCGGTTCGGGCATCCGTGCTGCTGCAGGCGACCAGGCTCAGGGCCAGGGCGGTGACGGCCAGCAATGTAGGAACGCGATGAAAAGGGTTGCGGGAATGTTGCAACATGATCGACCTCACAATCGTACTGACAATGCCCTAGTTTGGCACTTTTCATCCTTGCGTGCCTGATGCGGCGAGCGCCCTCAGCTTTGGGAATTCAGGGTTTCTTGTTGTCGACGATCTGCGCCAACAGTTCCGGCGGAACCGTCTGCCCATTGGAAATCATGTGGCGCACCGTCTCGTGCAGCATGTTCGCGCGCGAAACCTTGACTGCGGCGGCGGCGATGATCCAGATAATAGGGACAAGCAAAGCGAAGATGGGAATCAATATCAGGGACAAGTCGGTGAGCGCGTTCATGGTTCCTTGATGTGGTCTTTAACGATAGCCCCACACTTGTGACGCCCAACCTCGGTACACCGTCGGCCGCCACGCTTACCAACGCCACAGGCCTGCCGCTGACATCAGGCGTTACCGGTACCCTTCCGATTGGAAATGGCGGCACGGGCCAAACAACGGCGAACGCCGCATTCAATGCCTTGGCGCCCACGACGACTAAGGGCGATTTGATCGCATTCTCCACAGTCAATGCACGGCTCCCTGCGGGCACAAACGGCCACGTGCTTACGGCAGATTCAGCCCAAACGCTCGGCGTTAAATGGGCCGCTCCTGCCACAGACGGGACCGTGACATCAGTCGACGTGTCAGGGGGCACCACGGGCCTCACAACCTCGGGCGGTCCAATCACGACCTCGGGCACCATAACCCTGGGCGGCACACTAGCCGTTGCTCATGGCGGGACAGGCGTCACGACATCGACCGGCACCGGTAGTGTGGTCCTCTCGGATTCACCCACGTTGGTGACGCCCGATCTCGGGACGCCAAGCGCTGTTAATCTCACCAACGCCACCAACGTGCCAGCAGCGAGCGTCACAGGTACGTTACCAGTAGCCAACGGCGGGACGGGTGTTACAACCTCGACGGGTACGGGCTCCGTTGTCCTATCTAACTCCCCCACGCTAGTGACGCCGGATCTTGGCACGCCAAGCGCTGCGACACTTACAAATGCCACGGGCCTTCCGCTGACAAGTGGAGTGACAGGAGTACTAGGGCCAGCAAACGGCGGCACAGGAGTGGCCAACAACGCCGCAGCGACGCTGACACGCAGCGGCAATCACGCACTCACGTTGACGACGACAGGCGCCACTAGCGTCACGCTGCCAACCTCTGGCACGCTTGCCACTGACGCGCTAGCTACGGGTACGACTTCTGGCCTTGTGACGAGCTATGAACCGACAATTGCAAGCTCTGTGGCAACCACTGGTGACGCTGATTACTCGGTCGCAAGCGGCGTCACTACGGTTATCGCAAACAACTCGTCAGATCACTCCGTAACTATTCCGGCCGCATCATCCTGGCGGCGGAAGAACCCCACCTGCCCTATCACCGCCCGCCGCTCTCCAAGACGCTGCTCGACCCGGCGCAGCCCGACGGGCTGATGCTGCGCCCGAGCGCCTTCTACGAGCAGAAGTTTATTTTTGGGTTACCAGGGGGAGCCTACAGCCCAATATTTTAATTTACCATTTTATGTACCTACCAGTGCTTTAATTTAAACTTAATGGCCGAACAATTTGAAAATTGATGCATAATTATATGACATTTATAAAAGCCAGTGTTCCCAGATCTGTGACGATGACGGTCGCCAAAATCTGCACAAAACCCACAAAGCTTTCAGGAGAAAGGAGGTCAAAGACCTCACCTTTGTCCACCTGAGCGCGCCCTCCACCCTTGCGGGGCTGCTACACCCTCCAACCAATCCCTGTTACACCCACAAATCGATAAATAAAAAGCTGGGCGCCGAGGAGTGCCACGAAGCAGATCAAGCAAGGAATTTGTATTCCGTCCTCTCCCCACCCACCTCGGCTTCACGCCTGATCACTTGTTCCAAGATCCCTTCCTTCTCGCCGGCCGCTGCTCCATCCTATCCTCTCTCTCCCTCTCCCTGCCTGCGACCTTGAAGCTCACAAAAATCCAATCCGCTTCGGCCGAAAGCGAAGATGGCGAGACAGAGCAAGTGAGTGGCAGCCAACCAAGTCATACGGATCCAATAAGCATACCGGGTTTTTAATTATTTTTTCCACGGAATTATAAGCTAATTTTTTCTCTCCCTCTCGGACGCGAGATTTGACCAAGGGAGAACCCAACGCCGTCTGCTGCGATACGCGCCGTGGAAACTTCTTGGAAGTGGCCAAGTTGCAGCTGCCCGCTTCACCATGAGGTCTGCCCCAGCGACTTCCCTGGATTCGGATGTGCCTCCTGAACGATTTCCCTTAAACAGTTCCACGTTTACTTGCGTAAATAAACAAACATCTTAATCCTACGTACCTGTATAGGGAGAGGCGTCGACGAGTAGTTTTCCATGACGAGAAGATTATGGTATTTTTTTTATATTCATATCACTTTGGAGTTTTAAATGCATTTTTAAAAAAATTGCTCATGTGAAATCATTAAGCCGAACCAATATTTTGAAAAAAAATTGGCTTGATCGCCTAGATTACAAGAGATCAGAAGCATCTATTTTCTTTCTCTTTTCTTATTTGTGCTATCAAAAGGTTAGTATCCTCTAAAAGATCGAGACATGCTCATTTAGACAAAAAATAGGTAGCACAATTCATGGTTGCGTTCTTTTATGCCTGCTTGTCGGTGAGTTCGGCGAGGGCACCATCCTTGACCAGCACATCGGCTGCCTGGACGCCGGTGCCCTTGATATGGCGCGCATCGGTCGTGTCCCACGCGACAAGCTCGCCGTCGGCCACTTCGTCCTCTTCGGGCGTCGCGACCACATTGCCGTCGCCATCGCCGGGCGTGCTGGCATTGCCAACCATCAGGTCCTGGAGGCTGATCAAATCGTTGGTCGCAAAGCCGGGATCGGACGACGGATTGCTGCTGGCCGCGATCGCGAACTCGACATAGCCGGTGTGGTCGGTGATGCCCGTGATGCCGACGCGGCAGAACGCATTGCCGCCCGAGCGCGAGAGCACGAAGTTACTCTTGCGGGTCGGGTTGGTCGACGACACCATGTCGGCCAGCGTGTTGGTCAGGTCGTCTCCTGTGCGGGCCGTCTTGCTGACGAAGAGCTTGGTGGCCGCATCCGGAGTGTTATCCATCCAGATCTTGCCGGGGCCGAGGTTGGAGTTCGAGGTCCCCTCGTCCCAGATCAGCAGAATGCCCGGATCGGTGCCGTCGCCGCCGGGTGAGCCGATGAGGCTGGTCAGCCAGTCGGCGAGGCTGCCGCTGAACCCCTCGGCCTGCGCCAACTCGTAGGCCGACAAGCCATCGTCTCCTTCGAGGCTGGCGAGCCAGTCCTCCTCATCGCCGACAAAGCCGGCCGCCACGGCGACCTGGTAGGCACTGAGCCCCTGCGCACCTGTAAAGTCCTGCGCGTCGGCAGCGTTCGTCACCCAGGTGCCGTCGCCCTTGGCATACTTGCCGACATTGTCGGTCGGAGCAGCGCCCTGACCGCCGACATAGCCGTTGAGCTTCATCACCAGCCGGCTCGAAACCACGACCATGCGGAGGTCTGGGCTCCAGCCGGTGTCGCCCTTGTCGCCGACGAACGCGATACCGGCAGACCAGTCGGCGGAGGTGGCGGAGTTCTTGACGTAAATCTTCGGCGGGGACTCGTCGGTCGACGCATAGACGAATCCGGCGGCGGCCGCGTTGTAAGTGGATCGCCCCGAGATCGTTCCGGCCTTGTCGATCTTGAGCCCCTGGCCAACGCGGGCAAAGCCTATGTTGTAGGGCTCGCCGGCCGCGACATCGCCGCCATGCGCATTCGGTACGGCGATCTCCCCGCGTAAACCACAAAACTCACTCCAGGATCCACAAAGGTGCTCCGAGGCCCACGGATTTAGATCGAAAAAATCTGGGGTGTTACAGTCCTCCCCTCCTTACAAAAATTTCATTCTCGAAATTTGAGGCAACCATAACTCAAGGGGAAGAACAATACACCCAACCAGCAATGCTCCCAGAGCAACAGCCAAAACTTGACCCTCGCAAGAACACAGATCGTGAGGGACACAACTAGACCTTGATAATGAACAACACGCTTCACTTATACACAGCATACACATTGATCATTAGAGCAAGCATATCACAAAAGAATGCAAGTCTGGCATCACCTCAGCCATAATAAAATCCAATCATGGCATCACTGCCACCATCTCTCTCACCGAGGTGACACAATCCTCGTCATGAGAAGCAGCCACCGCTAAAATCCCAATTTTAGTGGACCAATCAAACATCAGCTTTGTTGCCAGCTAACTGATCTTATGCCCTGCATGAGGTACCACCATCACTGAGACTCCAACTAGCTCACATAGTCATCCCAATTGACTATGACAAATCTGTCAGCTCCACGCCATGAACCATCTCGCACCGGGCAAGCCGAACACCAATGGCAGCATGAACCAACTCTGCCAGAACACAAACTTCCAACAAATCCCAGATCCAAATTGGGAAGCCGATCTGAAACTCTCCAAAAAGGATCCGAAAGACCTAATAATGATCCAATAAAGATCTGGGACATTACACCGGCACCCCAGCTTTAGCTTCGGCAAGCTCCTCCTCACCCTCGTCGGCCTCTGAGCCATAGGGCGGCGAGGGGGGCGGAAGGACCGGAGCCTCACACCCCAAGCTTGCCACGGTAGCCTTCACGGTAGCACTCCAACCTTCTCGAAAGCCCCGATCGCGAGCTAGCCCGTAGAACCCCAAGGCCACCTCCATCAGCTCCTCCTGGTAGGCTGAAGAAGAACGGAAGCTTTCCACTACTTCCTCACCCGCAGTCGTCAGTAAGGGGCGCAGCTTGGTCAACTCGGCCTCAATCTCTCGAGCACGAGTCTCCGCGACTTGGGCCTGCGCCCCCAGCTTAGTCGCTCGCTCCTCGGTAGCACCTGCTCGCCCCTCGGCCGCGTCTGCCCGCTCGCAGAAGGCATCCTGATCATGCTCCATGATAACCCGAAATTTTAAGAGTTGAAACCGAACCAAACCGAAAAATTCGGTTCGGTTCGGTTCGGTTCGATTATTCGGGTTGAACCGAAAAATGAACACCCCTACCTGCGCCTTCTCTCCTCCTGACCTCTCCTACTGCAAGCAGGAAGAGCGATGGCGGCAGCATCCCCGCTTTCCTCTCCTCCCGATATCCCCCCCTCTGTGTGTGTGTGTGTGCACCCCACCCATTGGGTGGCGGTGACCCACTCTCTCTCTCTCAGCCGCACCCCACCCTCGATCTCTCTCTATCTCTCTGATCTCTCTCTCTCCTACTCTCTCTCTATCTTTGATTTCTCTCTCTCTTACTCTCTCCCTATCTCTCTAATCCCTCTCTATCTCTCTAATCCCTCTCTCTCTTTCTCTAATTTCATATGTGTGTGTAAATGTATATATGCACATATATATATTCTGTTTTATATGTTATGGTGATAGATTTTCTTTATTTCTACAGATAAGATCATTCGAATTTGGGAGGTCTCAGGTGAGCTTTCCATGTTTCACTTGGATGGTCACGTGGAAGTCACTCTCTAATCATCTTATTTCTACTTGTTTGGCCAGAAAGTAAGTGATATTTTCTTCAATGAATATCTTTATACATTCTACTTTCGTTGATTGTTGATCAATGAAATATAATACTGTCACATTCATGAAAAAAGAAAAAGATAATTAGTTGCTAAACAAAAATGAGTGCATGGTTCTTGAAATGCGACTAGTATTTATTCATATTCTTTGTTATTTGGCTGATGCTGTAATTTAAGTGAGATTTATAGTTGATTTGTTAAGGATTGTAGCCCCTTAATTTGCAGCCATTATCTCCCAAACTTGTTTAATTGTACAGTTCCAATCTAGAACTCTTCTTCTTCATCTGATAGAGGTAGTACTAGACAATGGAAAATGATCCCCATTTAGCATCCAAGATCTATCCAATATGCTCCTTTTTGCATGAATGTTTATTCCCACCAACCCACTTTTGTGGAAGTTAATGCTCATGGCAGATTCAAGTCACATAGGGTACACTGCTAACTTTAGTGGATTTGCAGACTTTGGCAATTGGAATCTTGGTAGTGAGTGGGACATCTTTAGCTGCCGTCTGGAAACAGAATAAGTGGGTGGAATTAGGAGGGTGCCCTTTCAGGTTTTTACCTCAGTCAGGTTGTTGGCATTTTTGCTCCCAGTCGCCCCCTTTGCGAAGAGGATGACTAAATCCGTTGAGGTATCTCTATTTTTAACCCCATTTTTTGTTGTTATTTTTGTTGTTGTTGTTGTTATTTTTTTGCTTACCTAGGAGCCTGGCGGCTGGATCGTTGCTGGTACTGAGCATCCTCGCTCTTGAAATCGTGAAGATGAAGCTGGGAGACCAACCAGTACAAGGGCGTGATGCTAGCGCTGGGAGGTCCTGGCTGGCCCCGTTGTTTTGGCTGGGGAAAAGACTAGAGGAAGTGACTAGTCCCACCCCTTAAAAAGGAAAAGGGGAAAAATATTGGTTTTGTTGGGGATGGCCGGAGCTCGTGCTTTAGTTTGGATGGCACACGAACTCATGCTCTGGAGCATGGTACAGCTTCATGTGTTTACCATTGAGAGGCAGGAATGACTTATTAACCTTATGGTCGATGAACATGTAGGCCCCACCCTCGTAAATGTTATGGATGATGTATGGACCCCACCAGTTAGGCTATAATTTTCCACTGGAGTGCCCCACCATGACTTCCTTTTCCTTGATCATGACAAGGTCACCTCGCTTGAAGGCTTGCTGTTTGATGAGCTTATCAGAGGCCGGAGTCATGCGGGCTTAGTACACTTGTAGGCGGTGGTAGGTCTCGAGCTGCTTGCCTTCTAAATTGGCGAGCTCGTCTAGTCTTCTCTGGTATTCATCTTCATCTGGGCTGGCCAAGCTGGTGTGAACTGCTACATGGTAAGAGGCCAACTAGATCTCGATTGGAATGACAACTTCTACCCCATATATGAGGGAGAACGGCGAGTACCCCATAGGGGTCTTGTAAATCATTTGGTAGGCCCACAACGCCTCGAACACCTTCTCACCCTAATCACGCTTCCGGTGGCTAACAATCTTAGCTAGAAGCTTGCAGAGGGTTTTGTTGAAGGCTTCAGCCAAGCCATTGGCCTGAGGATTGTAGAC
Organism: Amorphophallus titanum; assembly: GCA_024336825.1. NCBI lineage: Eukaryota > Viridiplantae > Streptophyta > Magnoliopsida > Alismatales > Araceae > Amorphophallus > Amorphophallus titanum. The sequence goes on from JANBPO010006859.1 coordinate 16,967,949, forward strand.
CGAAGAGGTTCTCTAGTCAATCTGAAACTTGGCCACTAGTTGATATACGGCTCTATTCTTGAATGGTATTTCATTGTCGGACACTATGTGGCTGGGAGTACCAAATCGGTAGATGATGTTGTGCCGGACAAATCTAGCTACCACTTCGCCGGTGACCTCCCATAGGGGGAGGGCCTTAGCCCATCGAGAGAAGTAGTTTGTGGCGGCCAGAATGTACTTATGCCTTTAGAAGGTGGCGGGAAGGGTCTCATGATGTCCATGCCCCACTTGGCGAATGGCCAGGTGGGGGTTGTTGGGTGCAGCAGATTGGGAGATCTTCTAGGTACCAAGCCAAAGGCTTGACATTGATGACACGTACTAACATATTGGGTGCAGTCCGCGTACATGGTTGGCCAATAGAAGCCTTTGAGCTTGATGTTGTTCTTCATTCTGTCTCCGGCTTGGTGAGCGCCACACAATCCTGAATGAACTTCATGCATGATGGCTCAAGCTTCAACTGGGGAGACACATCTCAAAAGAATCGACTTGTCCTTCTCATGGACAAGTCTATATAAAGAGTCACCGATCAACTCATATGACCTTTCCCGGCGGAGTAGCTGGACCTTTTAAGCTCGGTCAGGAGGGAGCCACCCTTTCTTGAATTTGATGATAGGCTCACGCCAATCATCCTCTTCTGGAAGAGTGTTCTGGTCGAAGTCATGGACCTCATAGATGGTGAGGTCGGAGTTGCCTTCGAGTGAGCTCGGCATCAGTCTTCTATGGTTGACAATGACGTTGACCTCACCCTCGGGCGGAAGCTTAATGGTCGCAGCCAATTTTGCCAGGGCATCTATCTGGGCGTTGCTACTTCTAGGGACATGATCTATTTCAAAGAAATAGAACTTCTAGATTAGCCTGGTGATGGTGACATGGTATGGAACCAACTCCTGCTTCTGCACGTCATAGATGCTGAGGACTTGCCAGACCATTAGCTGGGAGTCCCTATACGCTTTAAGGCACTTGACGCCCATGTCGAGAGCCATCTGAAGCCCGATGATTAGAACTTTATACTCAGCTTCATTGTTGGTCAAGGATTTCATGAGGGTGCATGAGTTGTACAAAACTCCACCCTGAGGAGTCAGAAAGACAATACCAATGCCTGCTGTGACGGCCAGGCTTTGGTTATTGCGGGTAATTCCCTAGGAAGCACCATCGAAGTAGAGCTCCCAACAGGGTACATTGGCCGTATGGGCACTTGCTGTTGGTAATGCAAGATATCTCCAGTCTATTCAACTAGCGCTTGTGATTGAGAAGCAAGGGACTCCTCGTCAGGGAGCTCCGTGTTGAGAGGTGAATCGTCCGGTACTGGATGGGTTGCCAAAAATTCAGCCATGCCCTATCCCTTGATCGATTTTCTAGGGACGTAAGTAATATCATATTCCATCAGCGGGAGAGCCCACTTTCTCAATCGATCTGAGAGGACGGGCTGCCTGAGGAGGTACTTGAGTGGGTCATGCTTAAAGATGAGCTCAACCCGATGGGACAGGAGGTAATGCCGCAACTTCTTGAAGGAGAATACTAATGCTAGGCAAACTTTCTCCATGGGGGAGTAGCGATACTCAGCACCGATCAATTTTTGACTGAGATAGTAGAGCGGTTGCTCTTTGCCCTCCTCATTAATATGGGCCAATAGAGCTCCTAACGAAGCATCCATGGCAGCAATGTAGAGTATAAGGGGTATGTCCTTGATTGGTGCCCCCAGGACTGGGGGAGTAAGGAGATACTCCTTGATTTGCTCAAAAGTAGCCTGACATTCTGGGTCCCATATGAATGGGGCGTCTTTCTTTATAAGCTTACTGAAGGGCGCGCATCGGTCGGAAAGATTGGAGATGAACCTCTGAATGTAGGCCAGTCTTCCTTGGAAGGACCTGAGCTCGGTAAGATTCTTGGGTGGTGGAAGCTCCTGGATCGCTTTGATCTTGCTGGGGTCCATCTCAATTCCTCGGTATCTGACAATGAAACCAAGAAACTTGCCACTGGATACGTCGAAGGCACATTTCATAGGGTTCATCTTGAGCCCATATTATCGGAGATGATCGAAGACCTGGCGTAAATCCCGCAGATGGCCTTCGCGCCTCTTGGTCTTGATGACGAGGTCGTTGACATAACACTCGACGATGTTATGTAGCATCTCGTCGAATATTTTGGTCATAGCTCTCTGGTAAGTAGCGTCGGCATGTTTCAAACCAAATGGCATATGTTTGTAGTTGAAGATCTCTTTGGGGGATCGGAAAGCTATATGGTTCTTATCTTTGAGGGACAACTGGATCTGGTTATAGCCAGACAACCCATCCATAAAAGACAAGGCTTCATGTCCAGTGGTCATGAAATCGAAGTCAACTGTGTATCTTCTGTTTATATGTTCATCTTCATGAGTAACCCCCGAAATTGTGTTTGTCATTGGGTGAATTTCTTCACATTATTAGTTCCTCTTCATATCTTTTCCTCACTCATTCCCTTTGTTTTATTGGTCCAAATTTCTGGTGAAAATACGACAGCACCTCCCCTAGACCAGGAGCTTTGGGGGGTGTTAATTGGGTATGCATCCATGGAGAGAACTCCAAGATGGCCCCGAAATAAAAGGGTGCGCACAGAAGTGGCAACACCTGGGATGACACCATGTGACCCAGTTTGTGCATGGAAATCCTGAGGGCTAGCCTACAAGAGACCCCAATGACCCATGGGTTGCCATGATATCGTTGCTGAGACGAGGGCTTGGGCTATCGCCGAAGGATATGGCTGTTAATATTCACTCTCTTAGGGGGGCATCGCCCGGAGTCCATCCTGCGAAGAAGCGCCGAGGATCCACGAGTGATCAAAACCCTGAAATCTGAAGCTTACAAAGATAGTTGGTATTGCTCACACCTTTGGCATCATGGCCATACAGTCGGTCTAAATCCCAAAGTAGAGCTTCGAGCAAATAAAGAGAAAGATATCGTTCAAAACCTCAGTGTTCTAGTGGTGGTCGGCAACCTCTGGGTCATATCCATGACTTTGGATAAATCCCGTGTAATGACCCAAGATCCGAAAATTGGGAATGACCCGATACCATTCGAATCCTGACCTGTCGCCCACAAGCCAGAGGGCTCGGAATGGCTAAAAGGATAGATGTGGTGTACATAAAAATAAGAAATAAAGTAGGATAATTCAACAATAACAGAAATAAATAATCTAACTACAAGAGAGTCCAGTCCAACAGAAGTACAATCTAAGGTAGAGAAGCGTACCCAATATCGAGTGAACACTCGGCCCGACGAGCTAGCAGGTAAGAACCTCCGTGCAGCACCCTCGAACTACGAGAAAGAATCGTAACACTTGAAAACCAGGGGTGAGCCTCCTATCACTGGCTCAGTAGGGGTCTCGCGAAACCCCAACTGAAAACAATGGCGACACGGCAAGCAACAATAGTAAGAACAACAGCAATAGTAGGAGTAGCTACAACAATGACGACAGAAGGTGCAGCCTTACACGAATCCCCAAAACACCTTGATATGATTCACTCAAGGTCAAGAACCTAGTTTCAATGTAGTTTTCTTCAATGCCAACTAGGTAATTCTCACCACATTTTAGGCCAACTAAACCCAGGGACTTCAAAGGGTACAACTTGCCCAAGCTTCCATGAGAGAATCCACAAGTGTGGGGACTTATGGAGGCCTTGGTTTAGAAATTTTTGATCCAAAGAGACGGAGTGCTCAATGGAGGGTCATTCCTTAACCAAGAGAGGGGTATGGCTCCTAGAAGGCATAGGGAGAGGAGGTCTCCCAAACCGAGATGCTCTTGTATGTAGATGCTAATGCAAATGAGAAGGAAGAGAATGGCAGAATGAATGCTAATACAAAAAGATGACAGAATGAATACTAATGCACAAGATAACAAAATGAGTAACACAAAAGTTTACAAAGTGAACAATAATGCAAAGACAGAAGAGAACAATTGAACAAGATGCGCACAATGGTCTGTGAAATCTCAAACGTGTAACAGAGAGATAATAAATTCCAGTTTTCCTAATCCATTCAACTCGTGCATCGCATCAACAGGATTCTTAGTGTAAATGAATGTAAATGAATGTAAATGCTTGGAATGAGGACGTATTTCTTCTCCTTAGAGAGACAACAGAACATGCAAATGAATATGCAACAAATGAATGTAAATGCAACAGGATATGCAAGTGATATGCAACAGAGGATATGCAAGTAACATGCAGTAGATGAAATGGGGTGTGAATGAGTTGCAATAGAGAAATAGCGCCGGCCCTTGTGGGGGTAATTTTTTTTTAGAAAAAGCATGGGCTACTGATGCATCGGACACCCATTAAATGGGTGTCCACTGTGGTGGGCACAAATTTTTTTTGGTGTTTTTTTTAAGTAGGGAAAAGGAATTTCAAATAAATTTACAAATTACCAATCATTTGGGAGAAAAGGGAGTGATACGTGGATTATTTGAGGAGGTGCACCGTGGGTGCAAAATAGGAGGAGCACACGTGGGTGCCAAAAGAGGAGGGTAATCAAAGGAAAGACAAAAGGAGTCCCACTGTGATCGTCAATTTGTAGATCTATTTAAAAATCCACTTAGAATAATAAGAAAGAAATGTGAATAAACATGGCTAAGAAGAATGTGGGAAAAGGGAAGGGAGCATGCGTAGGATGAAGTCAAGGTTGATTGTCATTCATAGCTCGCTAGTCTTTGATACTCGCATGAGAATAAATAAATAAATAAATAAATAAACTCTTTCAACCCTACATGCTGATATTCAACTATACAAATGCACACGAATATGAATACTCGCCTTCCCTGACTCTTCAGTATATGAAATGGTGATTTGTGGAAGGTCGAGTTAAGCCCGATCGAAAGCTCTCACCATGAGTGAGGTGATCTTCGGATCCAAGTCCTCCGCCTCGTACCGAGAGTCGGTTAAATAACACTAATATCATTACGTTGTGTGCTTGCATTCCTTGATCCACCGATATATCAAATGGTGATCTACAGAAGGTCAGAATAACTCTGACTGAAAGCTCTCACCATGCATGAGGTAATCTTTGGATCTAAATTCTCCACCACGTACTAGAGATCAATTTAATAAAGACGTGTGCTTAAATACATGCTTGAAGTTTATGTTGTGAAAAAAAGTAATTCTTATTTTCTGCATTCATGCGTACTCTTTCAGCCTTGAGGGCTCTTCTATCTTGGTGACTTATCAAGGATTGTCCTTCTTTCAGAAGGGTGTAATTAACATCATAGTCTTTATTATATGACAGACTTCTGGTCCCGACACGATCACCCGCCATTGCCTGACTAGTCAGACGGTGCGCACAATAAACTCATCATGAACGTGACTGGCACGACTCGCGTTAATATAATGAATAAATAAAAAACTAAAATAAATAAATAAATAAAATAAAATAAAAATGTCCCCCATAGATGTCGAGCGATAGGTGGAGAAATGGGGGTTCCACTAGTACGAGTGAAGGCGATTGTGGGGACTCGTGTATAAGACGTCTTCCCCACCGATCGCAATCAGTCGATGTTTATTTTATATCGGATTGAATCTGAACACTTTTGTTTCTTTTGCTGAAGGAGGGCTGTGATACACTAGAAGTCATAGTGTAGAAAAGGGACATGGTTCACACTACAGCTAGAATTCGACCGTCAAGTTCAATAAATCGGCACTACAAAGAAAAGCGGAGTTTTCGACGGACGTCTTCTGTCAGAAAAACACTTTTCGATAGACTTTCTGACGTAATTCTGACGGAAAATGTTCGTCGGGTATTCCTTGTCGGAAGTTTCCGATAGATAAAATTTCGTCAGATCTCCATAAAGATAATGTCGCCAAATCTTCAAAGCGAAAATAACAGCCGCTAGCTCTAAATCATGCACGGGATAATTCTCCTCGTGATGCTTTAATTATCTTGAAGAATAACATATTACCATTCCATTCTGTATGAGAACGCACCCGAGGCCAATGCCGGATGCATCTGTATATACTTCAAATCCACCACCTTCCATTGTTAGTGATAAAACTGGGGCTGTAGTTAGGTGGTCCTTAAGGGTTTGAAAACTCTTACTTCATTTGATTTAAGAATATTTATCATGCCTCGACTATGCGCCCGCCGCGCGAATCTGTGAAATACCATGTTTCTTGCCTGAGTATAATTTATAGTTATTCTAAATTTGATCAGTTTGACATTTCTGCATCAGTGTATCACCGTATCAAACATGAGGACGACCATTACAGTAGATGATGACATTTTTGAAGCGGCGCAGATGCAGGCGCGCGCTTCCGGCAAAAAATTGGGTGAAGTGATTTCACAATTAGCGCGACGTGGATTACGCGCTTCGGCGGACACGGCTCAAAAAAACGGTCTGCCGATTTTCAAGGTTTCCGGCGGCGCACAGGTCATTCCCGGTGGTCGCGCGAAAGAATTGCTGGATGAGGATGCAACGTGAAAATCTCGCTGCTCGACACAAATCTGCTGCTCGCGCTCGCGTGGCCGAATCATCAATTTCATGCGCCGGCGCATGAATGGTTTGCCGATTACGCCAAATACGGTTGGGCGACCTGCGCGTTCACGCAACTTGGATTCATCCGCCTTTCAGCCAATCCGGCTTATTCGCCCGAAGCCGTTTCTCCGCGAGATGCCGCCGCGCTTCTGCAACAATGGACAAAGCACAAGGCGCATCATTTTTGGAATTCGCCAGCGGCGGATTCGCCGGCAATTTATTCGCGCGCATTGGGACATCAACAAGTCAACGACGCGTGGCTGGTTGAGGTTGCACGAAAAAACAAAGGCAAACTTGTGACGCTGGACACGCGATTGGTTGCTCACGCCAGCGAAAAAGATTTGGTGGAAACAATCATTTCTTAAAAATGGAACTGCGCCATCTTCGTTATTTTGTCGCTGTCGCTGGTGAGGAAAATGTCTCGCGGGCGGCGCTCAAATTGCACGTCTCGCAGCCGGGTTTGAGCCGCGGACGTGATGCCCTGAGCCTCGGCGTCGATCATAACGCGCTCGACGAATTCGCGCGCGCGCCGCATGCTATCGGTTTCAGTCGGGGGCACGCGCGCTCCCATGGCTGCGCAGGAACGATCGCCAGGGCTCGCGCTGGCCGCTGAGCGGCGGCTCCGCCCACAGCTTGCCGTCGACGACGCACTGCGCGCAAGCCGAGAGCAACCGCGAGGCCGCGCTGTCGTCGGCAAGCGCGACCTGCTCGACGACGTTGAACGGACTCAGGAATTTCCACGACAGATAGTTTGTGGGCTCCGGGTTCGCCTCGGGATCGAGGGCGAAGAGCAAGAATTCGTGAGTCGCGCCGGGCTCCCCGACATGCGCCGGCTTTACGCCCTCGATGGGCCGCAGGTGGATGGCGCCGAGCACGTAGTGCTGCCAGGCCGGAGACTGACGCGGCGCCGTGATGAACCATTGGCCTATGGTTGAAAGCCAGTCCGGGGGATCGTCGACCTCGCGCGCGCCAATGAGTTCCTGCGCGGTGCCGGCGGCGCCGGTCTTGAGTTCGCCAAGGGTAATCTTCATGACGGCCTCCGCGCCTGCGCGAGTTCGAGGATGTCATCGATGTGGCGCAGCAGGGTGTGGATATCCTCGCGCATCTTCAGGTTCTGGCCGTTCACGCGGTACATGTCGGCATCGCGCTTGCGGATCTCCGCGATTTCCTTGAGGACGACGGGGTCCATGATCTAGCCCTCGCTTTCCGTTGTGGTGTCGGTCTTCGTCACGGGCGCGAGCTGCGGATAAAGCGTCATGCCGTTGACGCCGCTCGGCGGCGGCATGGCGACGGCATACGCCGACGTCAGCGAACGCCGGATCTCGGCGTTGCGAAACACGTCGCTGAGAATGCTGCGCATCTCCTCCCGGCGCTGCTTCTCGAAGTCAGCGACCCAGATCGCCTTGGCGGCCTCGGCGACTAGCTTCTCCGCGGCGTCGGCACGCTCCTCCGCCTTATGGAGCTTCTGCGCCACGCGAGTCGCGTCTTCCTCCAGTCTCTTCATCTGCGCTGCGCCCCTCGCGTTCAGGTCCCTGGCGACATGCAGATCGGCGTCGAGTTTGTCCGCGCGCTTTTTCAGCTCGTCGAACTGACGAATGGCGTCCGGCGTCAGCGCGCCGCTGCGCGCGGGCGTCATGGGCGGCGTCATCCCCTCCTGGGCCGCGGCGCCGCCGCCGATGGCGCAGCAGATCAGCCCGTAGAGCGACGAGCGGATCAGGTTCTTCCAGGGGAATCGCGTGCAGGGCGCTGTCACTTCGGTCTCTTCTTCGCAAGTGTCGGACTCGACGAAGGTACCGGTAACTTGACTCGTTTTTCCACCCCGGAAATGGCGGACTTTTCCATTGAGCATGGGGACCATGCCGGCCGCGCCGCCAATCCAGCGCGATGCGCCGATGAAAGCGTTGAAACCCTGCTCGCTTTGATCGGGATCAAGGCGGTTCCTGTCCGGCTGTTCCAAGATTTCCCCGATGGCCGACCCACCCCTAAGGCGGTGCAATGATGAACGAGCTGCCTCTGGCCGATGTCTATAAATTGATCGAGCCGGGTCCGGTGGTGCTGCTGACGACGGCGCAGGACGGCCGCGCCAATGTGATGACCTTGTCGTGGCACATGATGGTCGAGTTCACGCCGCCGCTGATCGCTTGCGTGGTCAGTGCCGGCGATTTCAGCTTCGCGGCCTTGCGGGCGACGAAAGAGTGCGTCATCGCCATTCCCCCCGTGGACCTGCTCGGCAAGGTGGTGGATGTCGGCAATTGTTCGGGCCGGGCGCTGGATAAGTTCACGAAATTCGGCCTGACGCCGCTGCCGGCCGAACGGGTGGCGGCGCCTCTGATCGCGGAATGCTTCGCCAATCTCGAATGCGTGGTGGTCGAATCCCGCCTGGTGCGGGACTACAACATTTTCATCATCGAGGTGCTCAAGGCCTGTGCTGCCAATCT